>QQSL01000077.1:0-88430 GCA_003693665.1 Chaetothyriales sp. CBS 134920
ACCCGCTAATTCTAGGCAGCACCCACTAATTCTAGGCAGCACTCCCGCTAATGACTAGGCAGCCAACACAGCCCAAGTATCCATTGGGTCTGAGTGTCACAATCCAACTAAGCCTTGCCCAGGAAACCACAAACACACCAGTCACATGATGCTTCGTCCCCATCCTTGTCCGCTCGTCCGTCCTCGTCCGTACTCCTCGACGGTGTCGATTTCTAGGTCCAACTATGAATGACAATGCAGCCACAAGCAGCACCAAATTGTTACAGCGTTGAATTTGAGAATGCACACACAAGCACTACTCAACTAACTAGTTTTTAGTCATCGTCCTCATCATCCAAGTCGTCGACCGATCGGAGCCAGGCTGCCCGGGCATCAACGGCTTCCTTGCGCACGTCACGCTTGGGATCGTCGAGCACGCGGGTGAGGCCCTGCAGCACATCACGCTTCAATGCGAGTAGTGGGTTCACTCGTGAGTCACTGCCGGTCATGTACTTTGGCATCAACGTCAGACATCGTGTGGCCAGTCGTCGTGTCCTTGGTAGAGTCTGATGAGGGGATGCCTGCTTCGAGCTCGACGTGGGAGCTCTGACGAGTGCAGCACACGTGAGGAGGCGCTTTGTCAGAGCAGGTACATGGCCACTCTCCTCCAGCGCTGTCGGATTGTTCGTGATGACGACTGCGAGTGTCTCAAGCGTCGCAATCTTAACTGTCTGGTCGGACAAGTCGAGTGACTGCAGGAGCAATGGAAGCAGGGTGGGCAGCTCTGGCATGACGATTTCCGAGGGCACTGTTGAGAGAACACCGCTCAAGGCAACGAGGTAAGTCTCCCTTTCCGTCGCCGAAGCCGACTCTTTAAATCGCCGTGATATCAGCGGAGCAAAGATCTGAAACACTCGCTGAGGAGCAAGGAGCCGTATCTGCGCAAAATTGGTCTGTGACAGAACATCGTCTGGCAATAATATCACCCGAAACAGTTGGGCAGCTTCCTTCGACACCTCAGCAGGATAGTCTGAGCTGAGCAGATCGGCCAAGCCGTCAAGATATTCGTTGGTTTTGGGAGCTAGGCGGAGGATGAGCGCCTTGGTAAGGAAGAAGATGAGTCGGAGCGTAAAGCTTTGGTGGCTGGAAGGCGATCTCAGGCTCCATCTCCTTTCCGATAGAAGATGATGGATGTTGTCCAGGTCTGGATTGGCAAGATGCTTGTTGACATACAGGGCAACCTGTCTCAGGCAACTGATCTCAATAGCCTTGCTCTCTGATCTCTCGGCAAATGTGATGAGCTCAGACATCCTCTTGAAAACGTTCTCCTTGTTGAAGAGAGCGGGATTCGCTTGTCGTGGAAGAGCTGCGAGTAGCCACATGGACAAAATCAGGGGATTGGGCAATCTGAAGAGTGAATCAAGGCTGTTTGCGTCGTCTCCACTCACTGAGTTGCCCCGGAACAGCGTATAGACGTTCTTGCTCACCGACACTGCATGGTCCGCAGCTGACCGGCGCACAATCAGGTTCGATACTCGGCCTAGCAGATCAAGAACTCGGCTGTCTGCGAGCGGCCCATCACTCGAATCGGCGGCTCTTTGCGACAGTTTAACGACAATGCTATCGAAATAGGCGTCGAGATGGACCCCTTGAGTTTCAACTGCCCGATTGAGCACATGGTGGACTGTTCCGAGAATGGCACAAGTGTAGGGGAAAGGCCCTGATGAGGATGATCTGAAGAGCAAGTCGAGTTTGCTTGACAGTCGTCTCATCAGTGTCTCGACAAGCTCCCGCTCAATACTGATCTCTGACAATGCTTCAAGCACCGATTGGTAATCTGAAGACTTCGCATCATCCTCTGAATCTGGCAGCCGAGCTGTAAAGGCAGGGAAAGTGATATCCGCAATTAGCCGTGGCTTGAATTTGGAGATTTCAGCCAAAGCAGACATGGACTTGTGCTTGAGTTCATCCCGGCCATAGGACTCCTCCTTTAGTATGATCTCATCGTAATACTGAACAAACATCCCAATCTCGTCATCCTGAAGTAATGATCGCATCTGAGAGAGTAACAATAGCCCGTTGGCTGCCGTCAGACGGAAAGAAACCTCCTCCTTAACGGTGCCCATCAAGACTTGGCTGTAGATCGCCGTGAGATTATCCCTGAATTCAGCCAGGAGATTTTCCTTGCCGCTGGGATTTTTGGCGCTCAAAGATATCCAAGAGCCATAAACGTCAACAGCAGCCTCAAGCAGCTGGTTGGTTACTTCCAGAGTAGCTCGCTGTTTGATGATGCCGTCGGCGGATTGGTAGATGGTCAATAAAGCAGGGCCAATGCTTTTCAAGATGATCTCGAATGATTGAGTCGATGCAGCCGCAGCCGCTTTGAGAATGTCCCCGGCTGCCTTTGCTTGTCGACCCGCTGGTTCTTGCAAGCGCTCCAGACACTCTTTGTTGATCGGTTTGAGATAGAGCAGGAGCGGAGATGAGGTCGGAGAGCTGTTGGAGCTCTTGCTGAGACACACAGCCATCTCCTCAATTACATGCAGTGCATCCTCAGCCAGTTCTGGCTCCTGCGCCTGGAACACCTCAAACTTGACAGCATCCCAAACGGTGATTGAATACTGAGCAATCGTAGAGACCGAGTAGTTTTGCGCGCATGCGCTCAGCGCTTGGAGAACGTCCTTCTTTACTGCCACCGAGGTCGAGTCGAGACGGTCCAGTAGATTGGGAAAGGTGTAAGGAGCCAAAAGGCTGTTTGAAGCAAGACAATCCTTCAACCTGTCTTTGAGATGTTGAGCCGTGATGCCATACGGATCGTTTGGAGGGGGTCGGAAGGTGATTGGAAAATAGGCGTACACCGAGTCAAACAAGGCATCAACATGGCGAGAAATATCCCACTCAACCATCAGCACTCGAAGCATAGAAAAGACCAGCATCAGGTTTCGGGGGTCCTTCTCGCCGTGGACAAGGGCCGTGATGCCGGCGAGTGATTCGTCTCCCATATCCTTGAGAGCTGCAAGGGGTCAGTACTCGGTCAGCTAATAAACGGCGTTGGTCTCACCTTTTCGATGCTTGTCCATGAGGCTGTTGAGCAGCTGTAAGACGGCATACCGCTCTGTTTGCTTATGCGACTGCAAATCTGGGAAGTGATCAAACATTCTGCTGCCCGTCAGTCCCGGAATAGACAGACGTGCTGTCAGACAACCTTGTCGAGGCCTGGTCTGCCGACAGCTGTCGCGTGGTCGTCCGCACTCACGCTTTCACAACTGTTTGGGCCATGGCTGTGGTAAACCTGTCGAAGCCCTGCAGGTGGGACAGACCCTCGACAGCGTGGCCATCTTCTATTCTCGCACACAGGAAGTTGCACAAGACATCGACCTGCTGCCTTGACAAGTATGTGGGTGGCAACGCCGTGATGATCGCGGTCAGATAGGATATTGCCCGTCCCCGGATCTTCCTGTCTTCATCATTGATGTACTCGCCCAGTGACTGGACAACCTCGATCAACGTTGCTTCTCGCCGTTCGAGTCCTGCCCGCCGTTAGCCCCCTCAAGGCCTTAGACATGGAATGCAAGACTGACGCTGTGCTGTCCGCGTCGCGATTTGTGCGGCCTCTTCTCTGTTATTCTCGACGGCGAGAACATAATCTCGCGTGTCTGACACAGCCATTGCTCCTCATGGTCGAAGATGTGGTCAGACGCAAGCTCGCGGGCAGGAAAGTGCGATCTATGCCTTCTTAGCGCAGCGCAGTTGCCATCCTTCTTTGTTGCGAAAATAATAGCGTTGACGTTACTGGCTAAACTCAAACTTAATCCTGCTGCCATCATTGGCTGATGTGCTTGGCGCTGATGAGGTTAAATATTGCTACGGTGGACGAAGAAGACTGCAAGTGTATGTCTTCATGAAGATGATGTACATGTAGAACTATTCCAGGAACGCCAAGGGCTCTCAGAGTACGGAACTAACTTAATAATTAATAATAATTTAATTAATGTCTATGTGTGCCCATGGCCTATATAGACTTGACCTTACTCAGCGGAAAAACCCTGCGCAGCCCCTCGCATAGGACCCGCCTACGTCGCCCTGCTTGCTCGCGCTGATTTCCCGACCCGGGGTCGGAAATGTCAGTGCCTGCCTACAGTACATCCGTGGCCTTGGTCTTTGCGGTTGCCGTAACTTAATAATTACCAGAAGACCGATTTCAGTCATGCCGACAAGATCAATCTCAGCTCGCTGCACCATTCAGGCGAGGAGATCTACACTCTGCACTGCCCAAGGTCACTCGTTTGGATGCTTTGCTTTGATGACAAGTCCAAAGATCCAGGCTTGGTGGAAATAGCAAGGAACTGCCCAGTGATGTGGGTGATGTTGACTCTGCCAATATCTGGACGAGGGCAAGTGGTTGGAGTTGACTCTGAGTTAAGCCGGATATAAACTCCGAGGTCCCACTAGAACAATATTGCTGTAAACGCCCTTCCAAGTGGTCTGTCAATCACCCCGCGGTTCTCCAGCACCCGGGCAACATCATCCAAGAGCCCTTTCAATGGCCGACGAAGCGTCAGCGGACACGGCGCTCCCCGCCCGCCAAGTGGTATACTGTGGAGGTGCGCAGCGTGTTGCTCCCAAGTCCCACGTGATTAAGCGATGACTGATGCTGGAAGGTATGTAGTTTGCACACTTCCACCTGAGGTACTGTACTTTGGCAATCATTCGTGCCTGGGCAGAGCCTAACGCTGTTCACAGTACTGCGAATTTGGAGGCACGACGAAGAAATGTGAAGAATGGCTGAAGAAGGCCCATCCAGACATGCACGCAAAGTTCTACTCGGAGGGTCAGTGTCCACGACCCGAGCCTTCACCTATGTCCACTCTCTTACCTTTTGACACACAGAAGCCATCAGTGCCGGAATCGCCTCCCTCTCGGTCGAAGCCCAAAAGCGAGCGGAGAAAGACGCAGCCAAGAAGACGGCCAAGGCTGCTGCTGCTGAGCAGAGAGAGGCTGAGAGAAAGGCAGAGGCAATGGTTTACATCAAGCGAGTCGAGCGGCAGAAGCGCAAGTACGTCACTGTTGTTATCGGTCTGGAGCAACACGGGCTCGAATTGAAGAAGGTTGCCAAAGAGCTGGGCAAGAAGTTTGCCACCGGCAGCAGTGTCACCAAGACGGCTTCGGGTGGTGAAGAGGTCACAGTGCAGGGCGATGTGAGCGATGATCTCTACGACTGGCTGGAGGAGAAGTATGGGGACGTGATCCCGATGGACGAAAATGTTGAGTGTATAGAAGACAAGAAGGTCAAGAAGGCTGCTGGCTAGACGACTATGATAGCGGATGAGGAAGAGGTCAGGTCACACAGTGTCCCTGCTCTGATGCTACCACACTTCTACTCTACAGTGCTGTGCGACCTGAGGCGAATTGGTCACCGCCACGGCTCAAACAGCGCCACAATTAGCGTGCCGCTAACATCGTCTCTTAACCTTAACCTTAACCTTAATAATCAATCCCATCTCAGTATCGCCATTGCGCCGCAAGAGGCTGGAAAGCGCCCAACCAACATGGACCCCGACAACATCCCCCAGTCGCCAAATGTCAGCCAGCTCCTCGTGGCGCTGGGTGGATACGATGATCCGACACGGAAGATGGCAGCGTTCAAGCTGCAGAACCTCATCAATGACCCATCCTTTGCCGAGCACTTTGTCCAACAAGGCGGCCTGCCCAAGCTGCGGCTCTTGGTGCTTGAGAGCAGTGGCAACACACTGGCTTATGGCCTGGCCAGCTTTGCGCGGCTGCTCGACGTTGACCAGGGCTGGGAGGCTGTCGACAAGGCCGTCGTCGAGAAGGTTGTCGAGTTGGTTGTCTGCCAGCCACTGGTCAACATTCTGCGCGGTGCCATGGCCATCCTGGTCCTGATCGTGTCCCGGCCCTATTACACCGAACGATCGCCCATTCCGGACGCGAGAGCACAGCTGGGCGGCTTCCAGGCCCTCAAGCCCGCCATTGCCGTGTACCCACAGTTTCTCGAGATGCTCGTCAGCCGCCTGTCCTCGGCCGACCATGCCCTGTGTGCCAATGCGCTTCAGCTGATCAATTCACTGATGCGGGACGCATTCACCAACGATAGCGAGACAGAGTGGCCCAGGTTCATAAAACGTATACAAGATCTCGGCGTCATCAAAGCGGTCTACGGCCTGATGAAGGGCTCGGCCCTGCAAGATCTCGCCCATCCGCTGCTGGAATTTCAGGCCCTCACCAAGGTTCTACTGCGAAGATGGCGCGATGTCCCTGTCGACCTCGCCAAGCCCGAACACCGCCGAACAATCAAAGCGATTCATCTGGCCAGTGACCCTGAGAAGACGGCACCGGAACCGCCGCTGAAGGAGGGCCAGCAGAGACCTAGACACAATCCCTTCAAGTGGCGCCGCCTGGGTTTTACGACTGAAAGTCCAGAGGCCGACTTTGCCGACATGGGCTTCCTGGGCATGATGGATTTGTCGGACTATGTTCGCAAACACCAGGATGAATTCCAGCATATCCTGATGGAGCAGGCTGTTGGCCCGGAAACAAAGCGCTGTCCCATTGCTCGACTCAGCTTGACCATTACCTCTATCCTATTTGAGCACTTTGAAGTTGAGCGCATCGAGCATGAGGACGCAAAGGGATATCTAGCCCTGGACAGTCGCACCAACTTCGAGAAGATTTTTAAGCCGCTTCTCCTGCATTGGAGCCGGCTGCACGTCGCCGGTTTACACGCCTTCCTACGTCTATGGAAGGCAACAGGCGCCGAACTCGATGACTTTTCCAAGATTGCTGACTTGGTCAGAATCCTGATTGAGAGCGTTGTGGGCGGAGCCGATCGAACCAAGACGATTGAGGAGATCGAAACAGAGCTTGCAGCGTTTGAGTACAGCAAACTGAGAGAGCTCCAGATGGAGTTGCTCGACCTCACATACGAGGATGTTTGGGGCCATCACCTCACTGGAGTGAGGGAAGAGCTGCAGACGGAAGCGCTCCAGTTTGTCAAAGAACAGCGAATCCGCTGTCTCTTGGCTGGCGCCTGGTTCCCGCTGGATGCGGAATATAACGAGACTGAAACCTCGAAATCGGGCAAAGAAGCTGTATCGGCATTGCGCATACCGCCTTCCTGCCGCTATATCAGACTGTCAGAAGACCGGGCGTACTTGCACTGGGGCGATTTTGACGAACAAGACGACTCCCCTCCTGACATCTCGGTGCTCAAGGACAGAATTGATGTCTCCATCATTTCCTCTGTCGTCTCCAATGTCACTACAAGCGACAAGGCCTCGACCAGCTCTGCCAACTCGACTGGTAGAGACTTCCAGTCGGACAAGTTCACGACGACTGAAATCGTCATACACGGCTACGTGCCGAAATCGCGGGGGGCGCCCAGTCGAGGAAGCCACGCCCGGACCACGTCAAAGGCATCAAGCAGAACACCACAGCCTGAAAGAGTGTTGCTCAAGTTCCAGCCTCCTTCCCACATGCTCGCTTCTGAGTGGTTGGACGGTCTGCTCATGCTGCTCAACCAGCAGCCTATCACCGCCGAGACAAACAAACTGATTAGTATGATGAGCGACTACGGCCTCAGAGTCAGACTGTTGAATGTGCCGTTCAACGACGAAGATGGAATGCTTGGCGGCATGGATGGGGCCGATGCTCCGGAGATTCCCAGTCGCGATGGTCTTGATGAGGACTATTACTACCAGATATGACCCGCATTTCAGTGTGCTTGGTTTGATGTTATTGAGCGGGAGGAGTTGTGGGGAGGGATGAGATATACCGCGGTACCTTTTGGTGTTGCTTCTGGAAAGGATTTTACGTTAGTGCCGAACAAGATACCCCGCTGTTGACTTAGATCACGTGCCTGCTCACGTGCCTGGTGACTGGTGTGGCTAGCTCGCTCGGCTTTCTTTTCCGCCTGGCAGCTAGTCTGGAATTGTGCATAGCAGCGCCCACGACGCACAATGCGGAAAAAGTTTGTCGCCAGACCACAATGTCGCTCCCACGTGTCCTGCCAAGTCGAGATGATAGGATGGTAGGTGACCTGACCAGAGGTGGAGGTCGCTCGGCGGCGTTCGCTTCCCAAGAGGGATTTCGGCTCTCGTACTGAGCCCCAACCCTTCTCATTGGTGCCAATCAGCACACTCGCCGACTCCCACACGTCCATTACCAGATCGATCAAACTCCTGTCCAAGCCGCTTATGGTTCGGACGAGAATGGCAAAGCCACACGTGCCCAAAGGATACGGACCCAATCTCTTTTGCCGATCTTACGCAATTGGACACACGAGTACACTGCCCTCCCACCAACGAGAATGGGGTGTCTTCCATTACTAACACCAGCCAGAATCAAAAAAGCAAAAGCTCGCCTCGACGCTCGACGTCAGCATCAAATTTCTTGCTCTGCGAGTCGGCACTGTTAAAAGGCCTCACTGCCACCCGCCGCCACAGCACTAGCAGTCTCCAGACCTGCTTCGTGTGACAGTATTCCGAATCGAGGGCATTCCAAGTTTGAGAACAGAAAGGTGGCCAGGACCGAACATGGCTGAACCAAAAGAAGACCCAGGCAATGACCAGCGCTTCCAGTCGCAGGGGCGACAGGGGTCACTTCAAGGCAAGCTGCGTGACAGTATCGCCGTCCAGCACGTCCCTGATGAGCATGTCAGAGAGGGCCAGGTCTATTCCCTGGCAGAGATCGACCCGGCGCTCGATGCCAAGATCCGTCTTGTGAACAAGGTATGTCTCCAGTCTGCTCCAGCACCTCCTATAAACCGGCACTGAACACTGCCAAGGCCATCGACGAGATTGGCTGGACTGGATGGCACGTCAAGCTCTTCTTCCTCAACGGCTTCGGTTATGCCGCCGATTCTCTCGTCCTCCTGCTCCAATCCATCACCGCTGGGCAAGCTGCCAAGGAATTCGCTTCTGAGCACCCGTTTCCCTATGGCCTCAATGCGGCAGCCTTTGTCGGCATGCTTCTCGGTGCTCTATTCTGGGGGATGAGTGCCGATATCATTGGACGCAGGTTCGCATTCAACATCTCGCTCTTCATCTGCTCTGTCTTTGGTATTGTTGCTGGTGCCTCGCCAAACTGGATCGTCTTGGGACTCTTCACATCTCTGGCCGCATTTGGTGGCGGCGGAAACCTCGTTCTCGATTCGACCCTTTTCCTTGAATTCTTACCAGGCAAGTACCAGTGGGTCATCACCCTGATGGCATGTTGGTGGGGTCTTGCCCCGGTCATTGCCGCAGCATTCGCTTGGCCTTTCTTGTCTATTCCGAGGTTCTACTGTGAAAGCGCTTCAGACTGCCCGCGCTCGAGCAACATGGGCTGGAGGTATATCTGGTTTGGTAACGGCGGCCTCGTCTTGATATGCAGCATCCTCCGTGTCACAGTGATCAAGATGAAGGAGACGCCTAAATACCTCCTTTCCAAAGGCGAAGATGAGGAAGTCGTCAAGATTTTTGAGACGATTTCGAGAACGTACAACAGGCCAACCACGCTGACATTGGAGAAACTCCAAGCCTGTGGTCCAATCCAATCCACTTATGGCAAGTCGCGTTACGGCCTGTCTGAACTTGCGGCTCATCTAAGGGGACTGTTCCAGACCAGAAAGCTTGGATTGTCCACCGCTTTGATCTGGTTCAGCTGGACTCTGATCGGCCTGGCCTATCCGCTCTTCTACGTCTTCCTGCCATCTTACCTGGCTAGCAGAGGTGCCCAGACCGGCCAGTCCTCGCCATACTACACTTGGAGGGACTACTTGATCGCCAACACAGTGAGCATCTTTGGCCCTGTTCTGGCCGGATTCATGTGCAACAACAAGTACTTGGGTCGACGGTATACTATGGTCATCGGTGCACTTCTCTCCATGGCTTTCTTCTTTGCTTACACAGCCGTGCGTACGGCGGCACAGAACCTGGGTTTCTCGTGTGCGATCTATTTCGTCGTCAATGTTGGTCTAAAGCTTCTTCTGTGCCATGCTTTCAGCCCTGACAAGATGTACAGATATACTATGGCACTCTCTACGCTTATACGCCGGAGGTGCTCCCATCCGCGCATCGTGCAACTGGGTACGGCATCGCAATTGCATGCAATCGAGTTATGGGTCTGACCTCGACGTTCGTCGCTGCATATGCCGACACGGCCACAACCGCACCCATTTACGTGTGTGCCGCATTGTACATTGCCATGGTAGGGCCCTCCTGATCTATCTTTTGTGTCACAACGGACATGCTCCAAACTCACGCTTTTCCAGGCGATCGTTGCTCTGCTCATGCCCTTTGAACCTTACGGCAGGATGTCGATGTAGACACTCCTGCGAGCCAGCCCTTCTTGGCTTCCAGTTTCAAACTGACCCTCTCTTTTCTGTCAATGCGAAAGAAAAACACAATTGGAAGCTTATCGCAACCACACTTCAGTCAAATCAACTTTGATCGAAAGTGATTGACACACTGCGCTCAGCTGACTCGACCAACGAACGAGAAGACGCGAATTCCACATGCGCGTTAAACTTTATGAACAGTTGCAAACGTGTCTACTAATAGAAAAAAAAACCGAAAAAAGATCAGTGATCTTGACCATTCGCCAATGCTCCGAGCAAGTACTTGGCTACAGAGCACGCCCACCGCCTTGCTGCATTACTATGCCTTGTCTTATGTTGACTAGTATGATTGCCGGCCAGGTCCGACCTAACTGACGACGGCAAGAGCCTCGGGCGCACATTATTATTACATTACCTTTCTACGAACCTCCCCCCTTCTCGCAACTGGAGGCATTCCTCATCCACGGCTGCTTCGGGGGGGGCGCGAACGAATACATGCGACGGCGAAGACAAAGATGACAACGATAACGAGGCATGGAGATGCTATCTGAGCGAGGCCGAATACCGAGAGATCGGGCCCGCGGTGGCCGAGCACGTGTTGGACAATGAGCCAGGAGAAAACAGCGCCAGGAACAGGGAACTGTTGTTGTGGTTGGCCTATCTACGCACACTACACACGAGGGACCCTCGATGATTCCATTCAGAGCAATATAGTCTGCCGATGCAAAAACAAACAGAAAAAAAAATCAGATATCGTTAATCTACAGTGCTGGCTGGCTGCCCTCCTGCTCCTGCTCCGTCCCATAGCTCCCAAGCTCCCTCCTTCCTGCCTACAGCAAAGATCTTTGCCGTCCACACTCTCTCGTCTCGTTTCTTTGAAAAAAAAGCCCACTACACAAATACAGGCGACCTGTCAAGGATGGTTCTATATGATGATTTAGTACTTTATTCAACAAAACGCGCGGCGCGAAAACAGTTTTTTTTATCCCCTTCTTCTTTGGACCCGACCGTGAAGAAAAATAAAATAAATAAAAAATGAGATGCTTGCTTTGTTTACCTTGAACGCTGCAGGCCGCCAGAGGCGGAGACTGAGCTGGATTCCTGCTCCTGAGGCGGCATGATTGCCGGGCCGCCAGTCAGGTTGGCGACGAATTCGCGATAGCGGAAGACGTCGCCATTGTTATTATTATTATTGTTGTTGTTGCCGTTGCTGTTATTGTTGGTCTTGTTGCGCTTCTGAAGGCCGAAACTTCGGACACCTGGCATGTCCATCATGGTCTGCCTGCTGCTGCCGAGCATGCGCCGGCCGGTGAATCCGTCGATGGCGCGGTCGATGTCGCGCTCAGTCAGGGCACGCTCTGACGGCTCCGGCGCCGTGCCCAACAACCCGGCCTTGAGCTCGCCGACCTCAATCTGCCCGCTGTCGTCGTCGTCAAAGGCGGAAAACGCATTGAGCAGCTCCTGCTCGGGCGACAGCCCCACCAGGATGTCGGCCAGCTGGTTCAGGTACTGCGGCAGGTTGAGCTGCTGCGGGCCGCCTGCGGGGAAGAACTGCGCCAGGTTGTTCTCCTGCAGGCCCAGCGACTGCAGCGTCTCAGCCACGGATGAGGCTGTGATCACGCCCGTCGAGTTGGGGTCGAGCACGGCAAAGGATTCGCGCAGGTTGTGGAGCAGCTGAGGAGGCAGCTTGGACAGGTTGTCGCCGTGCGAGAAGGACGAGGGGGTGATGCTGAATGGTCGTCGTGGGGCCGATGGCGGCTGTGCTTGTTGTTGTTGTTGTTGTTGATGTTGATGTTGTAATAAAGGTGCCGCCGTCGGGGGCGTGGGCAGCTGTCGAACGGCAGAGGGTGATGCGGATGAGGATGAGGATAATGATGGGGGGGGTGGTTCGGTGTGTGCCCTCGATGCTTTGGTTGGTGTGTCTGGGATATGCTCGTCTTCCTCTTCATCTTGCTCAGACACCGTATAGGCGTGCTTCAGCTTGGAGGGCGACGTCATGGGCGACGGCTGCGTCCGGCTCGGCGGCGTGCCGGGTCTTTCTCGCGCTGGTGATGGCGACGCTGGCGACGCCGCGCGCCGGAAGGGAGAGGTGCGGGGAGAGTTGAGAGACGACTTGAACGTCGACTGTTTTCAACGCATCAGCAGATGGGCTGGGTGTATGCCTGCGCAAAATGTCTTACCATTGTGTCGTGCACGCAGTAGTAGTGGCCGTCGTTCGGGGGGAGTAATAGTGTGGTGGCAGTTGCAGTTGTTATTTTCGAATACGATGGCGACGCCTGTCACACACAGCGTTCAAAAGAAAGCGTTCCCTATACAGTATTAGAGTGTACTGGGTAAGATGGGTAAGATTACTAACATCAGTTGGACTCGGTGCCAGCTTTCTGTGTACTCTTTTCAGAAGGAAGTAAACAACAACGGTTGCCGAGCACGGAAGTTGCCGGGCTCCAGGCTTGGCAAGTAAGTGTTACGCACCTTCCACTTGACCTGATGTACTCGAACATTTTCTAAAGCAACAATGAATGAAAATACTGTTTTGGCAAAGGCAAGTGGTCTGGGTTGATAGTGATGGTGTTTTGAGAAGTGAGCCAGTGTATTTATTGTCAAGAAAAAGCCATGAGCTCCTAAGTCCGTGCAAAAGTCATTACACATGACACTTTTAGTGTGGCCGCTAGTTGACTAGTGCATTCATACTATTCCCATAACGGTAGCATCTGCCAAGATTTGAGCCTTGGCTGCATTTCTTGAGAACAACACAATATGAGTATCATCATATCCGTGGGGAGAAATTGCCACCTGTCTATTTCTTCCCACGGATATGATGATACAGAACATGATCCGGTATTGGCATGACAAGTTCCTTCAGATGGCTGGATTCGAGAGAGGTGAGGAGCGATAATTGTCTGGACTGACTATGTAGAACTATGCCACTTGGACAACGATTCCACACTTGAGGAGGGAGGAATCGTCATACGGACGCTCATACGATTAGTATGAACGGTATCACGCCATACTTCTTGGTATGTCTTGTCATGTGAAGTACGGGCGGTGACAGTCCAGAGGGTCATTTCCCTAGACGGATCTTGGTCCGAATCGTCCTCCCAGTATTCTTCAGCCGTCCGAAGTATGATGGCACGGGTGGGAAGCAAAAGGTGGATGAGTTCTTCCGCAAGACGACGTTGGCCTTGGAAGCCCAGGGATATGATCCCACAGACCCCGACACCGCGTACCAGTGCGTGCAGACAGGAGCATCGGGATGGCATGCCATCGTCATCATACTTTTCGGACCTGGGAGTTTGTCGACTTCATTCAGGGTACCAGCCGAGACAAGTCAACGCGGCCGGAGGATGCAACGAGAACGCTCAATAGCACACGGAAATACTCTTCGTTTTACAGAAGCTCACACTCTAATATACTGACGAAGCTGTAATCAAAGCAGCTTGACAATCTCATATCGATATACGGCACTGCCTCTGTCCAATCAGCATTCATGACAGGCCGCCGTTTTCGACGACGATATCCCCAGGAATCGACATTCTCGAAATATCTGTGGAGGGAATGCCCGTCTCTCATAGACATTGATTGGACAGAAAACCCGTGCTTAAATTACCGAAGATATTAGAGGTATCTTTGATATCTGATATTACTACTGTTTGCCGAACTCTTCGAAGTCCCGGCTTCCAAAGGACAATGCCAACTCGAAAACCTGGACTTACTGAATACGAGCTGATGCGCATCAATCACATCCAGGACGTGCTGGATATCGTCTACTCTAACCCAACGCATGAATCGAAGGGATAGTGATTTCAAGAGGCGCAGATACCCAGTATCTATGCTTCACAACTTATCCGCGTTTTCCAGGCCATATCTGATTGCCTCCAACCTGAATTAAGGCATCGTTCCCCACGACCAAGTTGGGGGATAAAGAAGCAAAAGAGTACATTATTGGATGAGAGGATGAATAGCTGGATACTTCTATACCCAGTCTGTGGATGGATGCTCTCGCGGAGGAGGAGTAGAGGGAGTGATAATTCTGAGATCGCTACGTGGGAACAATTCGTGACCTTTGTCAAGGGTACGAGGCTGTACGAGGCCACACGCCTCCTCCAGACCATCCGTCAGCGCGACAACGAGACAGCACTTGAGATGAGAAATCGCCTTGAGCTGGCTGAAGCAGAAATCCAAGCAGCCAAGACCTCGGGGGAAGTGTGGAAGATTATCACTCCCTCTACTCTTCCGCGAGAGCATCCATCCGTGACACAGTCTCGTTGGCCTCTGGGAGTTCGACATGGTCAACTTGCTCTGATTCCTCGAATTACTCTCAATTCTGCCGAGGGAGAGCTTCCTTATGTGATAAGCAGGCATCCATTTCTAGTTTAACCCTGCTTGCTATGACTATAATAAGTCACAAGGTCAGTCTTTTACTCATGTTGCTGTTGATCTAAGATGCCTGCTTCTTCACATGGTCAGCTTTATATTCTGTTGTAATCTCTGCTGTGTATTGTATAGGACATAAAAGGCCGTCTCCCCGCTTTCAGAGCGAGTGCGGAAGCTACCCGCCAAGTCGGACAACAGATCCCCTGTGCTATGAAGTGAGGTAATTGTCAGTACCGCAGAGAGATGTATTGTGTGCAAGTTACTCGTAACTGTCTGGGGATAGATGTCTTGGCATCTAATCACGTGTCAACTCGTAAACTGGGGTTCGACAATCGATATTATTGGTTCAAACTCCAGCACTAGCAATTAACCTTATGCTAGAGGCGGCACTAAAGAGCCATTACTCCGCATTAATCGGCTTGGCGGCCGACAGGGGTCACCCCTTACTCGACCCTTCGGCCGCAGACGACAGCCAACTACTGTATGTTCCACGCCCAGAGCAAAACAAATACGGTAGATGACCAGCGACCAGATGCAGCCCTATTAATGGCTTGAGCGCCTCTCACCATGGGAGCGCCTCTACAGTGACAGCAACCCCAGCGATATTGCTCCGCCCGCCTGCGCAGTGCGCATATTCTGTCTGAGATAGAGACCTCTCTGGGCATGTGCAAGGGTACAACTGTGCGGTAACACCCCCACGGCTGCATCAGCTGTACGCGCCTACCTCGACTATGGCAGAAATCCTTGGCAACAGGACGTCGCCGCCACCGCCGCCGCCTCCTATGGATCGCCCCCCGTCACTCGGCTCGAATCCGGGTTCGCCCAAGTCGTCGACCTTCTCAGCGCACTACAAAGTCTCCTCGCGTAGCTCCTTCCAAGCACCGTCACGAGATGGCTCCCAGAGATCGTCTCAGCCCTCGTCGGCCACTCGACAAAACACCCTGCAGCGACCGGCCAAACGGCTAAAGTCGCAGTACCCTCTCGATTCAGCCGAGCCCCATGTCGAGTACATTCTCGTGGCCTCGTTTGACATCGACCGCGGGCCGATTATGGAGCACCAGTATCCCGGCGCGATCAACCCGGATGAGAACATGCTGGCCGAGCTGATGCTGCCGGACCAGACACACATGCGCCAGCAGGACTGGACCATGTTCTTCCTGCACAAAGATAGCGGAAACCCAGAGGAAGAGGCGGCAGAGAAAGCGATCAGCAGCCAAGCACGGCGTGATCGGAGAGCGGCACGTAAGGCTGCCGCTCGGTTGGCTGCAACTGCCGAGGAGGAGGGGGACCGCGGTGACAGAGACGAGTATGACGATAACGAGAATAACGACGGCAACAGCAACGATACACATGATGGCAATGAGAGCAACGACAGTAATGATGGCAGTGACGACAGCGAGAGCAGCGACGACGAAGATGCCAATGAGTCAGCCCCGTTGATGTATGTGCTCAATCTGGTCAATACAAAACAGGACAGCTCGGTCAAACGAGGCGCGGTAGTCAAGGCCATGGCCATCTGCACCCGCCATTCGTTCCTACACATCTACAAACCTCTGCTGCTCCTCGCCCTGGAGGACTACATGAAGTCACCTACACCCGACACGCTGGAGCTGCTATACACGGCTGTGAACAGCATGGATGTGTCGATGATGCCCCGTCTGTCGCGCACCGAACGGCACATTCTTCAAGCGACCGACGCCAAGGACATGTTCGTGGAGAAGTTTGAGCAGATGATCACACAGAGAGCAGAGGATGCACTGGCGGGTAGACTCCCCTTTCCCCCGATTGGCTCACCCAGCCGGTCGACCGCAGCCTCTCAGTACGCTGTTCCTCGGGATACGCATGAGCTCGAGTCCAAGATCATATACAACGGCACGCCGATCCCCGTGCGGATACCGACTGCACTTCTGCCTGAGACCGTGGGCGACTTCTCCCTGATCAAGCTGATTCAAACCTTTGGCGGGCCTCACCAGGCTCAGCCACAGCCTTTTGCGCTCCACCCGCATCTCACCACCTCGGGGGCCTACACACACCCCATTATCGTGCTGATCAATGCCATGCTGACGCAGAAGCGAGTCATCTTTCTCGGCCACAACCAGCCGTCTGGAGACGTTGCCGAAGCCGTGCTCGCTGCCTGTGCTCTTGCCTCTGGAGGCCTGCTGAAGGGCTTCACGCGCCACGCATTTCCATACACCGACCTGACCAAGATCGATGAGTTGCTCAAAGTGCCCGGCTTCATCGCGGGTGTGACAAACCCGACGTTTGCCTACCACCCAGAGTGGTGGGATCTGATTTGTGACCTGTCCACCGGACGAATGAAGATCTCGTCCAGCATTGAACCGGCCCCGGTCACCGAGGGCACTGCTTACTTTCAGCACCACCACCACGCTTCCATGTCCAATTTACAGAAGAGTGACCATGCCAGTGACCCCACGGGAGACATGCTCTTCATGGAGGACGTCAACCGGAGCATATCCTCCCGCCACGGCGAGGCCATCATTCGAGCCAAATTCCGCGCCTATATCACCAAATTCACGAGAATTGCAGCAGCATTTGAAGAGACGGTCTACGGCGCCAGCAACCTGACTGTTCTTCCACCCACCGAAGTGGACAAGGTTGAGGGTGCTACATCCAACAGGGGTAGCTCGAGGACAAGGGCCATGTCGTTGAGGACGCTGGGAAGAAACGTCAAGGGCCACGGCTATGTTTGGCACAGCGAGGATGCCAAGGCACGCGAGTTGGCTGCCTCAGCGGCACGCATTGAAGGCTGGCGCAACACTAGATCCTACTACGCCTTTATCTCCGATCTGGCCAGCCACAGCAAGGTCGGGCCATCTCCGAAATCATCTGCCACGATGGCGGACATGCTTGCGTCCAAGCAGTACCTTGACATCTACCACTCGCTGTCCAAGCTTCGGACATTGAAGCTGGCTTCTGCAGAGGCCGGGGCAATCTACCTTGCTCTTGAGGCATATTGCAGCGACTACGAAAGCATCCTCGAGCTCCTTGAGTTAACACCAATCTCCGAGGCCGGGCTCTTCCACATTACCCTGGGGCTCTGGCACGAAGATGGTCGGGTACGAGAGGCAGTCACAACCCTGCTCGATCGAATCCGAAACCACCCTGTCGGGCGGCTGTTTGTGGCACGCATCGGTGGCTGGGCGAATGCCGGGTTCACGCGCGGGTTACAAGAGAGGGAAATTCGGATGAAGAATGCACAGGAGGATGGCAGCATGAATGGGGATATTCTGGCTCCGCTGGCGATCAATTCGCGGTCGAGCTAGAGGCTCAAGCGACGGCGCCGCGAGGCCTTTTGTGCCCAGCGCAAGTCCACGCTCCAGGACTTGATTGACCTCTTGTGCCCAGCCCAAGTCCATTGACCTTGTGTGTGTTGTCTTGAGATTGACCTCGCTTCTGGCCACGTGTGATTTCAAATCCGATACTGCACTAGTCCCTTCTGAAACAGTGACCCAATCACGCCTCTCGAATCAGACACCATCCACTGTGACCCCACCGTACCCACTTCTATCCTCCAATAACAAGCCCCGCTAACTGACCCTAGCCAGACCTCAAGTTTGCCAAAAACAATTGTGGCAAGAGAGAGAGAGAGCAGAAGACCTTGGACTGGAGTTCTTGCTTGCTAGAAGATCTCATATACATTATTAGCTTTTTGGCATACTTAAAAAGACACGACCCTAATTTGGTATGTATACCTTGCATACGTATATCCAGCAATCAAGCCCCCCCCCAACATTTCTCTCAGGACCCCATATCAATTTCACCAGACCAATCAGAACACTTGCCAAGTGTTTGCTAATCTCAAATCTTAAAACAAAACTGTTTCTTTTTTTTTTTCAGGTGCAAAGTCCACCATATTCCATCCCCATTACGCAGAGAAACGGCACAGTTGGTCATGCAACCCCTCCCGAAGGGAAATGTATACCCGCCCCCCCTCCAATCCCTCCCTCTCGGATATGCGCCCTCTGCCTTAGTGGTTGTGTTCCGTTCCCACAGTGCAGTGTGTGTGTGTGACAAGATAATAATAATACACATCCAAGATGCTACTGGGGCAGGAAATTGGCAGCACCATGCAGACCCAAATGCCAAGATATACTACCTACTGGATGTTCAGAATCAACAGCAGTACTGCCTGCCCATTCATCAGAGGGTGGGTGGCCTTTCGAGCTCAGCAAGTCTCAGCCGAGAGGGCAAGAGCATGGAGTCTGACATCTATACAAGCACCACCGCACCACACCGCCTTTGCTGAATCAATGGGAAAAAAGAGACAACTATGTGTCGTCGTCGTCGTGGTGCTGCTGCTGCACCCACGATGCTTCATCGCCTCAGCTAGCAGCTGGTCCATGGATCTGGACCAAGCTTACTTATTACTGCTTATTATCTGTTGCACTGAGAGGGAGGGGGGATAGAAGGGCACCTCTGCTCTCCTACACTCAAGTACCAGCACGCCAG
Organism: Chaetothyriales sp. CBS 134920; assembly: GCA_003693665.1. Classification (NCBI taxonomy): domain Eukaryota; kingdom Fungi; phylum Ascomycota; class Eurotiomycetes; order Chaetothyriales; family Domatiomycetaceae; genus Domatiomyces; species Domatiomyces catenatus. The sequence goes on from QQSL01000077.1 coordinate 19,160, forward strand.
CAAATCAACAACATTCCCGACACCTTGATCTCAACCCCTGCAGACCTTGCTTTGCTGTCCGGTCATCAAGTTTGGCTCCATATTTATATTTATACGCCAGATAATGGGGTTGCCAGTGGGGTGGACGACTATGCAGTGTGTATCAACCCCCCCCCCCCCCATCTATCCCTCTCGCATCTGGCCTTGAACTGCTTGAAGAGGCCAATGAAGAGCCCAGTGAAGAGGCCAGGGAGGGGCCTGTCATTGGTAGTGGTACACTATTATATGACAGCGATTCCACACTTGAGAAGTTCCAGACTATCTCAGATGTCTGGCCCTACCCAATCAATCAATTCTTCACGACAATTATGAGCAGGAAATCCATTGCCTGTATTATATATTCATGTACTGTACTGTATGTATTCCCAATTAGGAACCATGAAAAAATACATGGAATATGACTGGTGTAATTAGGGTGAAGAACTGCCCTTTTGGGAATAGCTGGTTCTCAATTTCCCGCGCCTCCTGTTTTTTTTTCAACTCTACCAGATGAAAATATACGCAGAGGAATGATACTGGTCTAGGCTAGGACCTGAATATGTGTTCTAGCATCTAGAGAAGCACTCATGTTTATGAGCACATTCTACATTCTACAGGTCTGTCGTCATGTGCAAACCAAACTAAAAAAAAAAAAACGCCAAACCAGAAACAGAAGGGGCGAAACTTGCTCACCAAAACTTGCTCAAGATCCATACATAGGAAATGAAACTGATAGTTTGTGAATTAAGTGGCTGTAAAAGGGCTGGTTTCCCGTAAATTGCGTGTGGTTGAGCAAGTATGATGAACATGACACTTTGTCTCGGGCAGGAGGGAAAGTGGGATGGATATATATATCAGGATGTCAATGCAAGGTCCTCAAAAAACACAGTCAATCATCAATCAACATCCCTCCTCCTAGTGCCTCTGTTGTCCAGAACTCACCTATTCCTGAGATATATATAGAGCAGAAGTCTTTCTTTGGTCGATATTATCCTCCTAGGATTCAACTCACCAGTGTCATCTTCATACCTGCTCTCACCTACCACCCAACACCAAGCCATACACACTCACACATCCGCACCATGTGTGGCGACCACTGCTCTCGCACGCCAACAATCGACTCGGGCGATCTCGTTGCCATCATCCACCCATCTTCTCAGCAACGGTCAATCTTCGCTGGCGGCCGTCTACACCTGTCGAATCGCCTACCTGGAAGCACAGTGTCGACGCTGAACTGCAGACATCACCACCACGACAGCAACAGCAACAGCAGCAGCACAGGCAGCATGTCATCACACGACTCTGCTGCAAGTCGCACACCACCGCCGCCGCCACCGGCGCTCCTCAGCGTGAGAATCCACCAGTCAGGCCAGCCACTGCTCCCATTCAACAACGAGGCTGCAAATCCGGTGCTGCACTCATTTGCGATTTCGCCGCCGTTTGGCGCTACCGACAATGAGAGCTGCTGCAGCTTGGTGGGCAGGCGCCTGAATCTGGGCGTGGGAGGAGACGGCATCGTGGGCAGGACGGTCAGCCTGGTGGATGAGCGAGCGCAGGTCGTGCTGGGCGAAGGTGTGATCGGGTGGATCTGAGTGAGAAAGAGAGAGAGAGGGAGAGAGAAAGACAATCCTCGTCATCATCGTCTATTTTGCCTCCCTCCTCCCCCTCTCACTTTTCTCTGCAAGGGCGTTTTTTTCTCCGGCGCCGCAGGAGGGGACGATCTGAACAAGGGGTATCTTTTTTTTACACATGATTATTCAAAGGGCGTTGGGAAGAAATTAATTTGATTGTCATCAAAAACAGGAGAGGGCGGGGGAGAGCAGCAGAAGTTGAAGCGGAAGCGGGAACAGGAGCAGAAGCAGAAGCAGGAGGCCTGGTTATCTCTAGCTGCGACAAGATAAGTTTGAAGAGCCGTGGCATTGGCAAAATTTTCCCTCTTTCCTTCCCTCTATGTCCGTCCGTGGCCTCTCGGCCGGCGGGGAAGGAAGGAGCGCACAATTGGGTTGTGTCATTACCCTCGTCTTGACCTGCCCACTCTCTCCACACTCGACACAATTGCCACCGCCACACCAGCAACATCTCAGCTGGTGAGGGTGGGCATGGATTTAAATGTCTGGCTGCTCCTGTGGGCAGCGCGCGACTTGGCAGCTGTGGTCCCCTTCCAGCTCGGGTCAACAGGCTGGGTTAAAGAGGGAAAAAAAAAGAGCCGAAAAAAAGAGTGAGAAAGTACTTAGTGCCAAGTGGGGCCCAGCAACCTAACAATGAATAATGAGAATGTGTAAGTCTTTTAGTAGGAAAAACAAGCTTACCACAGATAAAAAAGCATTCGTTGTTTCAGCTTTTAGCGTCGGTTTTGGGCAAAGAGCTGTCAGTTGTTCTTTCCCTTGCTCCACACAGGGCCCAGCAGCTGCCGCTCACAAGGCAGAAAAATCTGGAGAGAAAGACAGAGAGAGAGAAGGAGCGAGGGAGGGGAGGAGAAGGTAGCAGCCACTTTAATGCCCGCCTCTTTTTTTCTTCCCTCCCTCCCCCTCGTTTTCAGTGACCACCACTCTCTCTGCGCCTCGGCTTCTCTCCCATTTTCCCTCTCTCCGAACAGTCACTCGCTTGTATACCCATCTTTTTCGTTCGTCGCCTAATAAACTCAAGATGGCCTGGGGTGGTCTAATTTAAAGGGAGTGAACAGGAGATCTCGACACCGGTGCGCAGGATCGTTGCTTTTTAGCGTCGCCCTATCAGACAGGGGTATCCTCGTTATGTGGCCGAGAGTACCATGGTACCTGTGATTGAGGGCACCGTCCAGCTGATAAAGCCCACATTCAGTTTGCCCTGTTTCGTGTATTAGGAGAACAGCATCTTTTGTCGTTTTCGGCCTCTTTTGCGCCCTGCCTAACCCTGACTGTGATCCAGACCACATCTCTGCAAACTATACTGCTGTTTATTCCTCTAGATTCCACCTATTTTTTTTTATTTTATATTATTGTTATTATTGTTATCATCATCATTCGCATCCTCATTCGCTTACCCCGTTCGCATGGACAGGAGTCAACAACAACACGAGGCAGAAGGCGCTAGGGATAGGGATAGGGATATCGAGCCTGGGCTCAGAGGCCACGAAAGTCCCTCTGAGGTGGGATCTACTCTCCGTCAGTGTGATGTATATCAGGATCCTGGATCACGGCTAAACCATATACCAGCAAACCCCGCAGGACCAACTCACGACCCTGACCCGGCTCGTTCTCTTCGTCCAGACCAGCAACAACAGCAACAGCAACATCAGCAACATCAGCAGCAGCAGCAGCAGCAGCAGCAGCCGCAACAACAACCTCTCCGCCCTTTCCAGGCTGGCACGGCTGATCGCGGACATCGGTATTCGCTCGCTCGTCGCGCACAATGTTTATCATTACTTGCCGTTGGCCTCTCTTCCAAAGACGTCGAACATCAGAGCGGCATCCCGCCGCGAACGCAGCGCAATATTTGGAACAAGGCAAAGGCGCGTGGATATGATCCTAAAATCAGCCCCTATATTCTTGATTCATACGTTATAGATGGCGAGCGGTCGGGGAGGCCAAAGGCAGCGTCGGCAGAGAGCCCAGCAGAGGCATCGGCAGGGGTGGAGTCGTCGTTAGCAGCTGATAGACCTGATACAGCTGGCGGTGAGAGACCAAGTGAGGATCTTGCAGATGGGTAGCCCGGTGACTCGCACGCTGATGCGACAGAGAGGAACCTGGTTTTCCGATCATCGTGCCTTGGGGTGTTAGTTAAAGGTCCGGCGCAGGATGGCCAACAAAGGAAAAGAAGAGCTTTGGGTAGAACAAGGATTTGAGGGACCCATCGCGGGTCTGACAAAGCAAGCTGAATGCTTGGTCAGGCAAACCGCGGGCCAACAGGACAAGGCAGCACAGGTCTGGTTAATTCAAATTGATAAGGGTCGCGCCGGGAGCGATTCCACTGTTGGGAAGGATCCAGCGTGGCTGACAAAGTCACACACAAAGTCGCCACCTTCGATTTTCCTGGCCCATTTCCTCTCGCTTAAGGCCTCGTGTGATGCGTTTTGCGGCCACTTTGTAGACGGTGTCATACCACACGGCCCGCACACCCATATCCACACATCCACATCTTGGGGATTCTGGAGACATGCCAAGCTTGCACTCGTCAAGGGCTTCAAGCTGTCATCAAAACCCTTGAGCAAAAAACAAGCCAGGGGGATGAGTGGGATGGGCAGAGGGCATGAAGCCAGACTCTGTTGCCTGCCGGTCCATATGGCTGATGGCTGGTGAATAGTCAGGAGTAAGCTTGCATATATGGCGTGACAGGGACTAGATCTTGTACCACAGTATGTTGTTGATGGCGGCGGCGGCGGCGGCGCCAAGGTCTCAACTATATAATAAAAAAGTCATCGCACATGACTTTTTTTTTCACTTTTTTCCGCTTTCAGTGGAGGGGCAAAAATATTAGTCATCCGGACTTATGCGGCTTATCTCCCCCGGGCAGGCAGAAATGTTGTCATTGGCGGCGGTGAGGGCGTATGAACCACGAGGAACATGGCTTGACCTGTTGAAGGAGCTGATTTTGTGCGCTGACGCTCTCTTGGTGCCTCTGTGAGGTGTGCCTCGTCGCATTTGAGACCTTGCATGCGTCTGCGGGCGCCAGTCGCCCTGAGCAATGCCTGTCAGCATCGACACCAGGGCTTTGTCAGCTGAATCTCTGGTGCGATATCCCCAGCAAGCGTCTCGAAACGGGTCCCCTGGTGTGCTGTATGCTAGTCTTGGCCGGCCTAGAGGAGAGAGCGACGCGGCTAGCCTGCCCAACGACGACGACAGCGATGGCCACAGGGAAAACAAGCGACCAAAGGGCGGCAGAGCGTAAGTCTACTGATAAGCCCTGTACCAGCGCCGATTCTCAGCTGCTGACGGGAGGCCTGCGATAACAGGTGTTTTGCGTGCCGGAAGATGAAGACAAGATGTCTGCGCGTGGAAGGCCAAGACGCATGCCTGTCATGCTCCAAAGTCAATCGCGAATGTATAATGCCTGGACCGGCGCGGAAGCGTCAAAAGACTATTCACAAGGTTGCAGAGCTGGAGAAGAGGATCAATGCGTTGACCGAGGCCTTGCTTGCCACCAACAATGCCGCCACGAACCCAACGCCGCCGAACGAGTCTCCGATCAATGACAGGACGACTGACTCGCACTCGGACATGGCCCGATCGGACCACGATCCGCGGAGCCCTGGCAAGCAGAGTGTGAGATCCCACGTGTCGGGCACTCTGCCATACTCTGGCTGGCAACTCTTGCGGGAACCTTCCTACGTCGACCCCGTCGACAGAGGCGTCGTCGACCTGGACACGGCCGCCGCGATTTTCGACCACTACATCACCAAGATCCTTCCCCTTCTTCCTATCGTGTCATTTCCCCCAAACACCAACGCGGAAGATGTGCGCACCGCTCGTCCGACCCTCTTCCTGGCCATCCTGACCATCGGCAGCCCAGCAATCCGGCCAGATCTGCAGCCAGACCTTTTGGCAGAATGCAGCAAACGGCTGTCTGAACAAGTCCTATTCCTGGGCGAGAAGTCCCTGGAATTGGTGCAAGCACTGCTCATCTTCACGGCCTACTATGTGCGGTCGAAATACGCCAAAGACCTGCTCTTCAATCAATACATCCACTCCGCAGTCGTCATGAGCCTCGACCTTGGCATGGGCAAGCGCTCTCCAAAGTGCGACAAGGAAAAGGACGGAGCCGAGGACGCAGAGACTCGTCGAACATGGCTTGCCTGCTACTACTTCGCCTCCAGCATCTCCATTATCCACCGACATCCCAGCCTGGTGCGCTGGTCCGCTTACATCGAAGAATGCCTGGAATTCTTCTCCACATCTCCACATGCTCTCAAGTCGGATGCCGCGCTCTGTGCTCTTGTTCGGCTACAGCATATTTCTGAGGAAGTCTCGATCGTCTTCGCCATGGACGATCCCTCTCTGGTGGTCTCGTTCGGTGACACCAAGACTGCCTACCATCTCAAAGCGCTGGAGAAGAAGCTGGAGGAGTGGAGGGCAAGCGCCCCAGCATGCATGGACAAGCGTCTTGTCGAGCACCTGGCAGCGTCGCACAATCTCCACATCCATGAGATCGCCATCCAGAATGCGCACAGTGTCGGTGAAAGTCCAGCCCAATCAGGCACCACCCCGTCTACGACTAACAGCACCGACCCTGCCTCGCTAATCACCGCCGTCCACATAGACGCCCTGGCAACCTGCCTTGACTGCTGCCATCGAATTCTCAACTCGTACCTGGCCCTCGAAGTGGACATTGCTCGCCGACTCCCGAATCTGTATGTCGTCTGGAATACGTATGCTGGCGTGGGCCTGATCAAGCTTGAAGGTGTTGTGCATGGCATCCAATCGCCCTTCCGCACCATCTTCACCCCAGACTTGCGCGTCGATCACTACCTCTCCACCGTCACCCAGAAGCTGATCGAAGTCGGCGGCAACGGCCGCTGGCCACCCGCCATGGCCTTCTCTTTCGTCATGAAGAAGCTGATCAGCTGGCATCAGCACAGGAAGGGAGTTGGCCTGTGTGGCGCAGGAGATGATGTCGGGAGCACCACCCACAAAGCCATATACCCTGGCACCTCCGACCTCGATGCCGACCTCACCCCGTCGTGCAGCAACTTTCTAGACCTGGACGCTGAACAAGCCCGACGAGAGGGCCAGCAACGACGACAGGAGCAGGAACAGCAGCAGCAGCAGCAGCAGCAATCAGTCAATTCCAGCTTACCACCCGCCATCAGCCGCAGCTTCAACATGCCGAATGAACGGCCTACACCGCCATCAGCAACCGAATTATTCCTCCACGCAAGTCCAGACCCAATGCAAATACCCACAACACCAAACAGCAACAGCAGCAGCAGCAACAACAACAACAACAATAATAACAATAATAATAATAACAATGACTTGAACTTTGCATTCAATGTGGCAAGCTACAACATCAATTGGGATGAGTTTACCTTTAGCCAGGATGAATTGAGTCTGTTTGACAGCCATATGAATGACCAGGGCTGGATGGGGTATTTGATGTGAACAAAGCATGGCTTTATCTTGTTTCTCCCTTCTCTTTTGTGTCTTAACAGAAGAATCTAAGATTGAATCAAATCAACTCCTACAATTTAATCACCTTTCTTTCAACCAAGCTGAGTTGACTTGTTGACAAGCCAAAACCAGAACAAGTTTCTACAACTTGAAGCTGGTGTTGTGGCGCCTTTCTACATCCTAGCTCTGTTGTGTACAACACCAACTTGGCCCAATGTGCATGGGGACTGCTGGCTGGCCTTGTCTTGAATTCGTCGTCTTGAAACTCCCAGTCTTCGTCGTCTTAAAACTCCCAGTCTTCGTCAACCGACTTGATTGCCCACTCGAACTTCTCTCGCAGTGTCTTGGAGAAGAACTTTTCAATCGGCACATTGAACTTCTTGGCAAAGACCACCGTCAATCGCGGGTCGATGTAGTTCTGCTCCAGTTAGCATCTTGCTTCCAAGTCAATCCACGGCCAGACTCACAATCTTGGAAGTCCCCAGCGCCACTTCTTTGTTGCTCTCTTTATCCTGGGCCTGTAACCGCATGGTAGAAATGCGTGTCTCCATCTTGTCGACCTGGCCCTCAAGCTTCTCAATCGTCACCGATTTCCCCTCAGCTTCCACCTTCTTGGTCTTGTTCTCCTTCTTGAATTTCTCGCGCATTTCCTTGAGAACCTCGAGTCGTTCTTGCAGCTCCTTGGCCTTCATCTCCTTTTCGCCCTCGGCCTTCAACTTCTCATTCTCCTTCTCAAACTTCTTCTCGATCTTGGCCTTTTGTTCATTGATCAAGAACTCTTGGTGCTCGAGAATCCATGCCTCGTCCAGGCCATCAGGCAACTCAAAGTAGTCGGCACCCTTCTTCTTCTTGATTTTGGGGTCCACGTCGAGCATCATCTGCTTCGTCCGCCACTGCTGGTAGATGACAGCCTTGATACGGTCTTCCATCTTCTGCATCGCTCCCTCGTGGCTGGCAGCCACCGTCCGCTTGTGGTTGCACAGAATCGCAACTTGCCTGTTGGCATCATTGTAGTCTTTGACTCGCTCGGCGATGGTGCCTTCCGACTTCATGTTCTTGAGCAGCTGCGCCATGGTCCAAGACGCGTTGTATGTACGGAAGACCTTGGCAGTGAGGCCGTCCATGTAGTCCTTCAGGTGCTTGTTGAGCTGGGTGGTCGTGAGGCGGTCGAAAATGTCGTCGCCTTCCTTCTTGGGTGGACGCTTGAAGATCCGAAGGTTCTTGAACACCTGTGTGTCAACTTCGAACTCTTCGTGGAAACGAATCGAGTCCTTGCCCAGGAAGTCAAAGACAACCGTAGACGGCTCTTTCAGAGTGATGTGCTCATACTTGAGTGAGCAGCAGCCAACAGTGTCGGCCTCGTCTTCTCCTTTCTCATTGCCCGCTCGGAGGGCAAAGCGGTCAATCAGGTACATGGCCGTGGCCAGCTGGCGTTCAGCAGTCAACTCGGCCTTCAGGTTCTTCGAATAGTCCTTCCGGATCCGTTCGATGTGCTTCTTGAGCTCGCGAGCCTTTTCAAACTTCTTGTAGTCACTCTGGCCCTTGACATCCGAGTTGGCAGCAAGCATGACATACTTGTAGTTGCCGTTAATGTTCTCTTGCCACATGGCCAGCCATGTGCCTTGCTTGTCATGTTTGATCTCCTTCCATTTGTGGCCTTCGGGTGGCGGGGGAACAGTGGCCTCCTTGCCGATATTGATCGTGATCTGCTCCGGCTGGACCCGGCTCTTGACATGGCCGGTCTTGGGGTGCTCGCCTCGACCACGAAACAAGCCAGGGGGCTCGACGCGGAAGTTGCCCACCTTTTGTTTGCGCCCGTCCCAGATGCAATACATGTACTTTTCTTCAGCCGCGTCTTTCTCAGCCTTCAGCCTCTTCTTTTCGTCTTTCGGTATCGCTTTTTTGGCTTCTCGTTGAGCTTCATAGTATTCAAAGATTGGCCTGAAGTCACACTTGGAGAATTCTTTGATGTCAACCTTGTCCCCGTTCTGGCCCTTTGCGCCGCCCGTCTTTTTGAGCACTAGCTTGAAGTCGTGGAAGAAGTTCTTTTGAAACGTAGGATTCTCCACATTGTGGGCTGAATTGAGCATGGATCCAAAGAAGCCAGCAACCTCCTCGGCTTCAGGCTCTAGGGTCACCGGCGCACCGTCGTATTTCATCTTGACATTCTTGGGCAGAGGCTCGTACGGAGGTGGGAAGAGAACACCGTTGTGCTGAAGAGTCTCCCACTTGTTGGTGCCGTCTCCTTTGGTTGGATCTTCCCACCATCGGACTCCTTCATCCTCTTCGCCTTCTTCTTCGTCGAATGTCTCTTCTGTTTTGACGCTCCTGCCTCTGGCAACTTTCTTCGGGGATGGCTCCTCCTTCTTGACCTTGTTGCCTTTAGCAGGTGCAGCCTTCTTCTTCAGAGGGACGTCGTCGTCGCTTGACTCTTCCTTTTTGACTCTTTTTGCAGGTGCTGCTTTCTTTTCTTGCTTCTTGGCAGGCTTAGCAACGGTCTTCTTTTCCTCATTGCGAATTGCCTTGGCTGTCTTCGCAGCCTCCTGCTCTATCTTTTGCTTGGTCTGCACCAGCTTCTTGCGAATGGGGACGTCGGAATCGGAGTCTTCGTCTTTTCGAGCGGCGCTCGCTTGAGAGGGTTTTTTGGCTTTCGCTTTGGCTAATGGCACATCGGAATCTGAGTCGACAGCTGTTTGTTTGGCAAGAGGAGTTGTTTTTCTTTTCTTCACCTAGTCCACAAAATCAGTTGAGATGATCTTTGCAAGCAAGATGTTGGCGCATACCAGCGGCACGTCGTCGTCGTCGCTGCTGTTCTGCTCATTGTACTTCGGTTTTGTCGCACTCTCTCGAGCCTTCCGTTTGGCCGGGACTGACCCGTTGGTGACTACACCATCAACGTCCGGTCCTGAGAAATCGTTTGCGACGGGGCCACTTCGAATCGAGATGCCAGGATGGAGGCCGTGGTTGGAAGAAGGATTTTGCTTGTCGAGCTCTTTGTCCACGCCAGCTGGAATCGTGGCAGCTGAGATAGGTGGTGAGGCTGTTCAGGTTATCAGTAGGCTGGCTAAAACAATAAATGCAAACACAGAGAAGGACAAGAGGTATTCAAATAAGGCTACATGTCTGACTGATCCAGATCCAGCTCCAGCTCCTGAGCTGCAGGCAATTGCCCCTAGGTGCGCCACTGCTATGTCATGGCCACGGGATGAGGATATCATAGGATCACAGAAGCAGTCAATTGTCTTGTGCCTGGCCTCAATTTACCCTAGAGTACAACAGCATTTCTTACCTGCAGCAATTCCATTTGTCTTTCTCCTAGCGCCTGCCAGTGGCACATCGTCATCCGAGGACGCCATCACACGAGTGCTGCCACTTTGAAAGCGCCGCAACAGGCACCAATCAACTGCCTGAGACTTCTGCGCGTAGAGAAATGATGGATTGAGGCGGTTGTGTAGTTTAGAAAAGCGTAGGCAGTAGCGGAGGACTCCTTGAGAAGCCACGGAGGAGCGTGACTCGAGGCGAGGTTCGAGATTGGGGAGGCGGTTCGAGGCCAAAAGAGTGACAGGACAAAGCCCAAAGAAACAACCACTACCAATGCCGGTGATGTAAAGAGTAAGAACACAGGTTGAAGAGATAGCAACAGTAGAAAAGGAAGAGATGGTGGGAGGCAGAGAATGGGTGTGACTGGAAAGAGGAAAGTGGAAAGTGAGTTGGTCAGTCCTGCCTAATCAGAGCCACCCAGAGCTCCACTGAAAAAACCCGAAAATGGTTTGGTACCGTCAGTCACGTGAAGACAAGCTCCGCCACCGCCCGAACAGCAGGTGCACCGACCGACAGAAGGGAAGGAGCTTGCTGCCATAACCCACCAACCCAGCCTTTGACGGCCACTGCATCTTCTGTTGTCTGGAGAAGCTGCAGACTGATCAAGATGCTGTCCCGAGCCGCCAGACCCATGCTGGCCGCCAGCCAGGGCGTTGTTGCCCGGTAAGCTCGCGGTCCCTGTCGTCGACTTCCTGCGGACTGTGTGCTGCTGAGCACCGTCCAAGGACCGTAAAGCGGGTGCTGACTGTGTTCTAGAGCTGCAGTGCCCCAAGCCGCGACCTATGCCACGCTCCGAGAAATCGAAGGTAATGAATGGCCTGGGCCAGCACCTCCCCCCCACTGAACAAGATTGGCTGACGGCACAGGCCGTCTCAAATCGATCCGCAACATCGAGAAGATCACCAAGACGATGAAGATTGTGGCCTCTACCAAGCTCACGCGTGCGCAGAGGGCCATGGTGGACTCGCGAGCCTACGGCCAGACATCGGAGCAGGTCTTCAAGGAGGCCGAAACCAAGCCGCTAGAGGGTGATAAGAAGTCGCTGCTCGTCGTGTGCTCGTCCGACAAGGGTCTCTGCGGTGGTATCCATTCCGGTCTCAGCCGCACGACCCGCCGTCTGTTGGAGGAGGATGCCAACATCGACATTGCTGTTGTTGGCGAGAAGTGCAAGGCGCAGTTGAGCCGTTCCAACGGCAAGAGCCTTGTCTTGAGCTTTGCAGGTATTGGCAAGGATGTGCCAACATTTACTGATGCTCAGGCCATTGCCGACCAGCTTGTGTCGCTGCCGGAAGAGTACTCGAGCATCAAGATCCTCTACAACAAATTCGTCAACGCTCAGACCTATGAGCCCTTCTCCATCGAGGCCTATTCCGAGGAGGCTATCGTCGAGTCGCCCAACTTTGCCGCATTCGAGATCGATGACGAGGTGCTGGGCAACCTGCGAGAGTACACCCTGGCCAACGCGTTGTACTGGGCCCTTGCTGAAGGCCATGCCTGCGAGCAGTCTGCGCGCCGCAACGCCATGGATGTGAGTGCCGGTGCTTGTACCAATCTGTTTGGTGCATGTTTTGCTAACACAGAGTGCAGAACGCATCGAAGAACGCCGGAGACATGATCAGCAGGTTCACCATTCTCTACAACCGAACCCGACAGGCCGTGATTACTGGCGAACTGGTGGAGATTATCACTGGTGCCACTGCTTCGGAGGACATGTAGATGTGAGTGGGAGAGGCTCAGACAGCATTGTTTGTTGTACATAAAGATGCTACTGCCCTTCTGGCTTTCGTCGGTTTGAAGTAAACCCATTTAACCAAAAAAACAGCTTCCTTGCCGCCGTAAGCTATTCAGAGACAGCGTTGACTGGATCATCTATGATCAGAAGCTAATGAGTAGCCTTGTGGACAACTACAAAGTCACAAGAGGCGTAATTATTAGGACTACTTAGAGTCAGCAGCAACAGCAATATCCACATCAAATCCCAGATTCATACGCTCATCATCCGTGATACGCGCCCACTCAAGCAGCAGACGGAAGAAATAGACCTCCATATCCTCCTTTCGGAGGACGCGGCTGCTCCACTCGCGGCCAGCCAGGGCAATCGACTCGGCCTCACGGTCATGCGGCGGCCACACGACCCTCCTCTTCCCAGGCCACCATCCACCAGCACAGCTGGGGATCCAGCCGTCAACGCCGGCAAAGTAGGCCAGCGTGGACCAAACACCGTGCAGGCGCAGGTCGACGGGCACAAAGTGCTTCCAGGCCGTCAGGCGCGAGTCGTACCATTCTCGGAACAGGGCGGTTTTGAACGGCAGCGAGCGAGATTGCAGGAAGGGCAGGAAGCGGCCTGAGAAGCCGGCGCCGTCAAGGTCGAACAGGTACTTGTACTGCCAGTGTGCTTGGAACTCCGCGATCGCCACACTGGCCGGCGAGAATTCGGCCTCTTGATCTGGGCAGTCGCGCAGCCCGCAGCGGGAGATGTGGTCGACCACGCGTGCGTCTATTGAGAGGCCCAGAGAGGATGCAGATGAGCTCGGCACGGTGGTGTATGTGAATGCCGTGTCAGCCTGCATTGACGGGCCGGCTGCCGGGAGTAACAAGGTCAGGTCGTCGTGCGGGTGGGCGGTCAGGTTGTTGGCCAGGTGGATTAGGCGTTGGCGCGCCATCCCGCGCCATGTATGATCCCCCGAACTGACGCCCTCGGACGTGGCCCCGCGCCAGAACAGTGTACGGGCCTTTTCAGAAAATGGCGGGTCGGGGAAGCCCGGCTTGTAGTCTGCCTCGCCCTGTTTCCCGATGGGCTCCGATGGGGCGTAGAGAACTTTGTCCATGTAGTTCCACGCAGAGGGATAGAGGATGTCGTTATACGCATGGGGTTTTGACTGGCTGAACACAGGCTGTAACGAATGTGCTGCCTTGAAGGCGGCCGGTGAGAGATAGAAGCCGTGCAGATGGGCTAGGTCAGGCTGGTGACAAACATCAGCGGCCAGGGTCCAGTTGGAGAGGAACTGCCCAACAGTGTGGGGGGCGGCGCAGGAGTAGCAGAAGCTGGATTGAGACGCAATGTGGCTGCGTGCGCGACTGGCCGACCATGGAGGGCAACCGACCGAACCGAACTGGTCAAAGGTGTTGTGGAAGGCAAGGTTGCGGAAGACAGTGTCACCACCGGGCTCCTTCGTGGCGGGCTGCCAGCCATCAGCACGGTTCGGCGACCAAGATTCGGTGCCAAACGACTTGGTGGCTTCTCCCTGGCGGCGGAGCGACTGCAGTTGGTTGTATGGGACCGCAACACGCGACTCATCATTCAGGTTGAAGGCAAGATCCATATCAGGCAAGTAGCGAGCAAACGCATTGATGAGGACGGCGACGCCTTCGAGCATCCATCGATGGGTTGGTAGAACATTCTCCTGCACGATCGCAACTCCTTCACGGATGGAGATGCCAGAGATCTCGTTCCACGAATTCGAGATCATCTCACCCGTCTGTCGGCGAATCTCGGCCGGAGGGACGGCCCAGAAGGGCAGAAGGTCTTCATATATTTGATCATATTCGTCCAAGATAAGCGTTGACCGATTTGTGGCGTATTCCCACCATATGTCGAATCCAGGAGGCGGCGTTCTGCCATAGCGATTCTTGTACCGTGATACAACTTGGGCCAAGGAGAGGTCTAGCTCTGTTGCCCTCAAGTAGGCTTGATGTGACTGCTCCGCTTCAGAGAGCAAGAAGTCGATAGGGTGAGAGCGTAATGAGGACTGCTTGAAGCAGGCGGGCGCAATTAAAATGACGGCAACCAGCAGCTTGAGCCCGGGCCGTGCGGGACCTGGCTCTCGAGGATCGAGGGCGTGGTTGATCTGATGGAAGGTCCACCATCCCAGGTAGATGAGGGAGATGCCGAATGCCAGGGAGACAATAGGCGCAGGCGGGAAGGGGTCGGGGAAGGCCCAGAGGAAAGCTGTCAGTGGGAGCAAAGTGGCAACAACGGTCAGCGTTAGTGCCAGGTGCAAAACACCAAAGACGACGATCTGAAGAGTGTGTCAGCGCACGGTTTCGACATGAATCGCCAGCACTTACCGCATGCAGAGCCGAGACGGCCAAAATAGACAGCAAGATGGCCTGAAGGAAAACGGCAATCGACGTGTCCAGGAAGGAGGGCGTATCCAAAAGTAGCAGCCAACGCCTCCACTCTGGCTTCAACAGATACAGCACCGCACCGACAGTGGCCCAAAGGGAGGCCGAAACAAACATTGCAGTGCTCCAAAGTTCCACACTTCTGCCCCAAAGTTCCACGCTTCTGCCTGAAGACGCAGCCGGGTTGTCTGCGCCGGTTATCGTTTCATACACAAGCACAGCCAGGCCACAGTCCAGAGCCAGGCCACAGATCTGAAGCAGGGGAATCCAGTGCTGCCACCGGCCCGTGATGGGGCAGATATATGTTGAATTAAGTGGGCGCCACAGACTCAAGAGGATGCTGCAACCCAGGCTGACAGCAGCAATGGGAGCTAGGTACCTGTACCGGGAGCGGAGGACGTACCTATTGATAACCAGCTTGAGCCGCGCGCTCAGGCCGGCGGTGTCTTGCGAGGGAGAGTCGAGGTAGTGGTGGCGTTGTGTACGCACACAGTCATACACAAACAGGAGAAGCGGCAGCCACACCTCGACGCTGCTCACCATGCACTCTGTGGCTTTGCTGACCTGGCGATGGACCTCCAGGCGGGCGGTGATAGCAGCGGTTGCTGTTGCCAGCAGCGGTAAACGGAGGCGCGCGTGGTATCGCTGCCGCCTCGCATTGTCCAGAGGGATCTTGGCGCCATCATTCAGAGGCAGGGACGAGATCGCATCGCGCGCCGGCGAGGTCACGAACAGCGCTGGGATAGACTTGGACCTGGCAACACCCACTAACACAAATGCAGCCAGACCAAGGGCAGCGACAAACGTGTGCAGCGGTCGGTCGTATGCGATCGATGTCTCGTGTGAGAGCGTCAACAATGCCAGGCTCGACCACCCGACCCTATCTATCGGGTGAGAATCAGCCCATGCATATTGAGGGGAAAGAAAACTCACCATAGACACACCGTATCAACCCCAGTCATGTCTTGGTCACAACCCTGTCCAGGTCCGCTACACGTGGACAAGTAACATCCCGGGAACGGACCGACAGCCGCCTGCGAATCAAAAGCAGCTGTGCGCTGGTCGGGCCAGGTGGCGGCGAGGTTGAATGCTTCTACTGCTGATTGAATGAGCCTGATGCTTTCAAAAGGGACACAGTGCAGATGACAGTGACAGCTGACAGATGACCGATGTGGAGAACGTGCGTGATCGTCCTGGTCGATCTCAAGCAAGCTCTTGCCCGTTCAACGCTCGTCAGCACGTGGAGGGCCCACATGTGGATAAGTGGAAGAGCTTTCTGCTGATTGGCTCAAGTAAGGTGGATCATATGTCACATGATATGTGAGGTTGTCCTCCCACAGAGGAAAAAGTTAACAACGACATCGAATTCAACAAAATAATAAGTTAATTGTACACAGAGCGCGTTGCGTCGGCCTCTCGCTCAATACGTCAATAAACTGGATTCTCTTGCAATCGTCTCATCAAGTTGGATTCTTGTGCACCTCTCATCAAGTTGGATTCTTGTGCACCTCTCATCAGGGTAGGCAAAATACTCAACAGAGTTATGTACCACAATAGTTCGATTGCCCTAAGTCAGCCACTTCTATTTTGCAGTCACTTCGAGATCAAAAATCGAGCTCTAACACATTTTGGTTTTGCAATCTTCCTTGTCATACATGCCTTCGCCTTGGCCCCAGTTGTTGTGCATGTCTTCGCCCAATTATCGTACATTCCTCTCCCCATATCATACATGTCTTCGCCCCCGTTATCGTGCATCCCACTCCCCATATCGTACATGTCTTCGCCCCGGTGATCATGCATCCCTCTCCCCATATTGTACATGTCTTCGCTCCGGTGGTCGTACATCCATCTCGCCATATCGTACATGTCTTCGCCCCGGTGATCGTACCCTGACCCGAGACGGTTTCAGTAGGTATGGTCAAGTCGTGCCTTGGGAGTGTCAGTACTAGATTCTCTAGTTTATTCAGTGTTGCTTACTCGCTCATTTGTTGCTTGTTGTTGTTGCCCATTCAGTCATTTGTTGTTCCCTGTTCATCGTTCGTGCATGCGCTCATTCAGTCCCTCAGTCAGTCACCCGTGCAGTCGTTCGGTCGGTCGTCACTCATCGTCGGTCGTTCGGTCGTTTGGTCGGTCGGTCGTTTGGTCGGTTGGTCGGTCGGTTGGTCGGTCGGTCGTTTGGTCATTCGTTCCTTCGGTCGGTCGTTCCTTCGGTCTTCACTCATCGTCGGTCGTTTGGTCGGTCGTTCGTTCGTTCGTTGGTTCAGTCGGTCGTTCGTTCGGTCGGTTGGTCATTCGGTTGGTCATTCACTCAGGTGTTTGTTGGTCAGTCATCATTGCTCATTGATCAGTCAGTCATCATAGGTTAGTACTTACTTTTTTTTCATTCAGTCACCTCGCTCATCTGTGTGCTGGGTCGGTCGTTCGGTCGTTCGCTCACTCGCTCGCTCGGTCGTTCGGTCGTTCGGTCGGTCGTTCGGTCGGTCGTTCGCTCGTTCGCTCGCTCGTTCGCTCGTTCGCTCGCTCGTTCGGTCGTCACATGGCCATACACCCTGCTGGCTGGAGCCATGCCCCCATCACCCAAACCCTCATAGCCATACACTCCACCAGCTGAAGCTATGAACCCCACTCCTCCACTAATAATAGTAAACAACAAACCAAGGGCATACATGAGAAGGGAAAGGAGGGGGAAAGGGCAATGGAACGCAGCACAAACATTTGTTTGGTGACCACTGTTGCTCCTCGTCAGGCAGTGAGTCCATTTTTGTGTCCCTCCGCACAATGTGCTTCACAGGGCTCTTTTCTTCAAAGCAAAACAAAAGAAAACCAGGCTGCGCGTCCACAACCTGGGTACCCAGCAGGCTGCCTTCTTACTCAGCCCATATAGGGTCTGGCATCCCTGAGCAGTTACCTTCTTGTCCAGCCCATCAGGTCTGGCATCCCTCAGTGAACAACTTTCTTCCTCAGCCCATCAGGTCTGGCATCTGCCAACCGCCCCTATACTCAGATCATGATAGGTCTTGCATCCCCCAGTACCCACAAACTCAGAACATGGTCAGGTCTGGCATCTGCCAACCGCCCCTATACTCAGAGCATGATAGGTCTTGCATCCCCCAGTACCCACACACTCAGAACATGATCAGATCTGGCATCTGCCAACCGCCCCTATACTCAGCCCATTGGGTCTGGTATCCCTCATCATGCTCAGCTGATCATGTCTGGTATCCCCCAGATCCCACAATATGCGCAACCTATCATGTCTGGCATCCCTCATCATGCTCAGCCGATCATGTCTGGTATCCCCCAGATCCCACAATATGCGCCACCTATCATGTCTGGCATCCCTCATCATGCTCAGCCCTCTGGGTCTGGGATCCCTCAGTAGTCACCTTCTTACTCAGCCATCATCAGGTCTGGCATTCTTCAGTAATCACTCGAAAGTGACACTGCTGGCCTACCTTGTAGCCCCCAGAACCCACATAGAGCCCCCAGAACCCACACGGTGCCCCCGATCCCGCATGAGCCCCCAGAACCCACATGAGCCCCCAGAACCACCAGCACAAGCGCCTAGGCAGTGTGCGTTGAGCCCTCGGCCCACTGGTAGAACCCAGGTTCTACCTCAACCAGTACTCTGGGTTCAGGCGACCTCTCGGGTTCGGGATCTGCCTCTGGTACCCCCAGAACGGACCCTTCCAGCCACGGCCGAGGCCGAGACTGTCGAGCCGCTCTGCGAGCAGCCAGAGGAGATACCTCCCTCACCCGAGGAGGATCCATCATCACCCTCCTGCCCGAAGGCAGGATCGACCCGGCCAACCATGGTCTTGGGCGGGACTCCCTGGCCGCTCGCCGCACAGCGAGAGGAGACACCTCCATTGCTGGAGGAGCCTCCACCGCTGCCGGCGAGGAGACGACCCTTGTCCTCGCACCCATCGGTGCTGACAGCACCGAGCCTGCCAGCCACGGCCGGGGGCGGGACTCCCTCACCGCTCTCCGAGCAGTCAGGTGGGCAGCCTCCATTGCTGGAGGTGCCTCCTTCACTGCCGGAGAGGGCTTGGGACGTGCCCTCTCTCCCACCGGCCGCACTGGCGCGGCAAGCCATGGTCGCGGACGCGACTCCCGAGCTGCCCTCCGTGCATCAAGAGAAGGCTCTGAACCTTTCTCCGCTGCAGGAGGTCGCTCGTTCGTCGGCCTCTTGTCTCCCGTCATGGCAGACCCGGTCTGCCACGGCCGAGGACGGGACTCGCGTGCCGCCCTCCGGTCAGCAAGAGAAGGCTTCTAACCTTTCTCCGCTGCCGGAGGGGGGGGCACGTTTGCCCTGTCGCCCAAGGACGCGACAGAACGGGCCAGCCATGGCCGGGGCCGCGACTGGCGGGCTTCTCGGCGCTCTGCCAAAGAAGCCATATCTGTAAACAAAATGTTAGAAGAAGCTCTGCAAGTAGCATATTATGAATGAGGGTAGCAGTGACAAGGGATAGATGTAGACAGTGGGTGGGTATTGGGTATGAGCAGTTGCAATGGGCATTGGGGTGGGTAGCGCAGGTAGCGCAGGTGGGGTAGTCCAGGTGGGCAGTGGCGATGGGTAGCGCAGGTAGCGCAGGTGGGGTAGTCCAGGTGGGCAGTGGCGATGGGGAGTCCAGGTGGGCAGTGGCAATGGGGAGTCCAGGTGGGCAGTGGCAATGGGGAGTCCAGGTAGGTAGTTGCAATGGGCTGCCCAGGCGGGGTTGTCCAGGCGGGGTAATCCAGGTGGGCAGTCGCGATGGGCAGCAGCGACGATGGCAGTCGCGATGGGCAGCAGGGAGCCAGTGGCAGGAGCCACCGACAACCATGATGGCAACAAGGGAAAACAAAACAAGGGTAGACTTACTTTCACAATCCCTCAGAAAACCCACAAGCCCTCAGACCAAAGCCCTCAGACCAAAGCCCTCAGACCACAACAACAAGCCCTCAGACCGAAGCCCTCAGACCACAACAACAAGCCCTCAGAAAACCCACGAGCCCTCAGACCAAAGCCCTCAGACAAACACGAGCCCTCAGAAAGAACACAGGCCAAAAGTGCAGACAATATCTGCACAGAGAACTCACAAGAGATACTGAAGAAAGAAGAAAGGAAAAGGAAGGGAAGGAGCAAACGCGCAGCTTAAGTAAACAAACAAGTGGTGCAAATGGGCCACCGTAGTGAAGTTGATCTGATCTGATCTGATTGAGTTTGCAATTGATCTGATTAAGTTTGCAATGAATTGTGTCGTGGCATAACTGCTGCCTAGCCAAAACACTTGATATAGGGCCGCCCAGACATAACTGGTAGCCACTGGAGTCTTTTGTAGCCTTACAACAACCAATTAATCAATAGACGTACTCTGAGAGAATAGAACTTGATCACTTTGTATATCATAAGGCGTACTTGAGGGACAGAGCTGGTCTGTAGAATCTGGTGCCCCGTCAGTCATTGGTAGCTGGTTTGCTCACGTGACCTGTCTGTTTTTCAGTAATGTGATCTAATTGGGTGGCTGTGGGGGAGCAGAAAAAAGGGAGATACCCCCCACCACCAAGGAAACCTGTAGACACAGTTGAAAGGTAAGTGATATCCTTGGACAGCACACAGAGCAAGCAGCAGGAATGAATGAATGAGCAGATGATGTTGAAATTGAGTCGCTGCAGATCAAAAACGGCTCGGCTAAAATCTCCGACAGACCCACTTAGGCTCCGGGTTGTGCACCAGGCATAAATGAGCTTAATATAGGTACAGCCAATTATCAGGCGCTGGTAGTAGATCAAGCTTTATGTCGATCCAGCCAATGAGTGACAAAGATCAGTCGCAAGGAGTTGATCAAAATCCAGCCAATTGATTGCAAAGATCAGATCACTTCTTTGGTGTGATCCAGCCAATAAACAGCAAAGATCAGGTGTGTGCATCGGATCAAGGTTTAACGAGACACAGCCAATGACTAAGCACGATCAAGGCGAAGATACAGCCAATGATGGTGCTTAAGCTTTAGCTAGTAAATAGAGTTGGCGCTTTTCCTAAAACAATCGCCCCACAATTCTGATTCCGAAAAAAAAAAAAAAAGTTTGGTACGTACATCAACAGCGATGAAGTAAGACGTTGTATAATAGAGACGGTGTGATTATGCGCTGTTTGCGATCAGCCTAGCGACTGAGCTGGGAGCTGGTGGTGACAAAAGCCGTCTGAAGCAGGCCAAGCGCTACTCGCCAAGTCAAGGCCACAACCACCATTGTTGGCCACCGACAGTGCTCCTGTCGACACCCTTAGACGACCCGGCCGTCTCCCCCGACCTCGTGCGCGTGTACCGAAATGCCTCGCAAGGCCATCGACTCTCGAATCCCTGCGCTTATCCGCAATGGTATCCAAGAAAAGAAGCGCAGTTTCTTCGTCGTCGTCGGCGACCGTGCCAAAGATGTCATTGTGCACCTGCACTATATCATGAGCAGCGTCGACATCCGGCAGAACAAGTCAGTCCTGTGGGCGTACAAAAAGGACCTTCTGGGCTTCACGTCGCATCGCAAGAAGCGCGAGGCCAAGATCAAGAAAGAGATCAAGCGCGGCATCCGCGATGCGAACACCGACGACCCCTTCGAGCTCTTCGTCACGCTCAACAACATTCGCTATGTCTTCTACAAGGAGACGGAGAAAATCCTGGGCAATACCTACGGCATGTGCATTCTCCAGGACTTCGATGCGTTGACCCCCAATTTGCTGGCCCGCACCATCGAGACCGTCGAGGGCGGCGGACTTGTTGTGCTGCTGCTCAAGGGCATGCGGAGTCTGAAGCAGCTGTACACCATGTCAATGGACGTGCATGCTCGCTACCGTACCGAAGCGCATGATGACGTTGTTGCTCGCTTCAACGAGCGCTTCATCCTCTCTCTCGGCAGTTGTCCAGCGTGTCTGGTGGTCGACGACGAGCTTAATGTACTGCCCATCTCTGGGGGCAAGAATGTGCAGCCCCTGCCGCCGGTGGTCAGCGAGGCTGATGATGCTGATCCCCGCAAGGCCGAGCTAAAGGCAGTCAAAGACAGCATGGCCGACTCACAGCCGGTGGGCAGCCTGATCACGCTCGCCAAAACCGTCGACCAGGCAAAGGCTCTGCTGCAGTTTGTCGACGCCATCTCGGAGAAAACACTCCAGAGCACCGTCACCCTCACTGCAGCGCGAGGCCGAGGCAAATCCGCGGCCTTGGGTGTCGCCGTGGCTGCTGCCATTGCCTACGGCTATAGCAACATCTTTGTGACCTCGCCCAGTCCGGAGAATTTGAAGACCTTCTTCGACTTTGTTCTCAAGGGCTTCGATGCGCTTGGTTATCTTGATCACACCGACTACACCCTCTTGCAGTCCACCAATCCCGACTATCACAAAGCCCTCGTGCGGATCAACGTGCACCGGCAGCACCGGCAGACCATTCAGTACATTCAGCCACAAGATGCTCATGTGCTAGGCCAGGCCGAGCTGGTTGTCATTGACGAAGCGGCTGCCATTCCGCTGCCACTCGTCCGGAAGCTGATCGGCCAATATTTGGTCTTCATGGCCTCTACGATCAATGGCTACGAAGGCACGGGCCGCTCATTGTCGCTCAAACTCATCCAGCAGCTACGTCAACAGTCGAGACCGGGGGCTGGCGCGCATTCGGATGAGACCGAGATTGCAGACAAAGACACTGGCAAGGCCTCCAAAGAGCCCAAGTCCTTCACCGGAGGGCGTAAGCTCAGGGAGATCACTCTGTCGGAGCCCATTCGATATGCAGCAGGAGACAGCGTGGAAAGGTGGCTCAACAAGGTCTTGTGTCTGGATGCAACCCTGCCTAAAGCAAAGACCAATGTTCATGGCACTCCCCATCCGTCCAGCTGCCAGCTTGTTCACGTCAACCGAGACACTCTGTTCTCCTTCCATCCCGTGTCGGAACAGTTCCTGCAGCAGATGATGGCCCTGTACGTTGCGTCTCATTACAAGAACTCGCCCAACGATGTCCAGCTCATGTCGGACGCCCCTGCACACCAGCTGTTTGTTCTCATACCGCCTCTCAAGGAAGACGCTACTACTCTGCCCGAGCCCTTGTGTGTGCTTCAGGTGGCCCTTGAGGGCCGTATCAGCAAGCAATCTGTCTTGAACAGTCTGTCCCGCGGCCAGCGCGCTGGGGGTGACCTGATCCCCTGGCTTGTCAGCCAGCAATTCCAAGACTCGGAATTCGCCAGCTTGTCGGGCAGTAGGGTGGTGAGAATAGCCACGAACCCCGAGTATCTCAACATGGGTTATGGCAGTCGAGCACTTGAGCTGCTCGTCGACTTCTACGAGGGCAAGTTTGTGTCGATCTCAGAATCAGACGGCACCCAAGACCTCGAGCACATGGTTCGTGTGACGGACGAAGAGTTGGAGAACGCCAACTTGCTTGACGACGACATCAAGGTTAGGGACATCAGCAAGATGCCGCCCCTGTTCAGTAAGCTGGACGAAAGACGGCCGGATCAGCTTGACTACATTGGAGTGTCGTATGGCCTGACACAGCAGCTTCACAAGTTCTGGAAGCGAGCCTCCTTTGTGCCAGTCTATCTCCGCCAGACTGCCAACGAGCTGACAGGCGAGCATTCCTGCGTCATGCTTCGGCCCCTGTCCTCTGCCACCTCCAACAACGACAGCTCCTGGCTGGCGGCATATGCTCAGGACTTCCAACGGCGCTTCCTCACACTCCTCTCCTACCAATTCCGAACATTCCCAGCCGTGCAGTCGCTGTCTATTTCCGAGTCAGCCTCTCGCGCCTCCAATGCAGAAGCGGCCAAGGCCTTGACCAAGGCCAGCCTGGACGACCTCTTTTCACCTTTCGACCTCGCCCGCCTCGATTCGTACGCCAACAACATGCTTGACTACCACGTCATTCTCGACCTCATGCCGCCCATTGCCCAGCTCTACTTCACTGGCCGACTGTCCAGTGCCCCATGCAGCGTCAACCTGTCCGGTGTCCAGCAGAGCATTCTCCTGGCCATCGGCCTGCAGCGAAAGGACTTGAACGAGCTCGAAGGCGAGCTGAACGTTGCCAGCAACCAGCTCCTGGCCATGTTTGTCAAGGTTGTTCGCAAGATCAGCACCGCCTTCCGGGCGCTCCAGGAGAAGGCTGTTGATGAGAGCCTGGGCGAGAAGAAGAAGAAGAATATTTTTGTTGTTGCCTCCACAAATGGCTTGGAGAAGCCAGATCTGAACAGAGTCCAGCGCCCGCAGCAACCTAGCAACGAGGCCCAGGGCCTGAGCACCACCACCACCACCACAGACAGTGTAGACGATGCCCTCAGGGCAAAGCAGCGCGCTCTGATCGATGCCCTTCCGCTGGAGGAGTATGAGATTCCAACGCGAGCTGAGAATGGCAAGCCAACAACGCTCCCCGCAGTCGAGGAAGAGTCCAGTTCAGACTCTGAAGAAGAAGACGGGGCAGCCTCTGATGATGATGAAGAAGAACCAAAACCGACAAACAGCAAGAAACCGTCCAAGAAATCCAAGCGCAAAGCCTCTGACGCCGGCCTTGACGCCGCCGACACTGTCGACTCGCTCCTGTTTGAAGACACCACCGGCCAGGATGTTGATATCTCCGCTTTGGCCAGCAGTCAAGGCAAGGGCAAAAGCAAAAGCAGCAAAGGCAGCACCAGTGCGAGTGCGAGTGCCGAGACAAAGAAGCCGTCTTATAAGAAGAACAAGACGTCGTCCGACCATGTCAAACACAGGCACAAGAGTACATCCAAGGACAAGAAAGGGAAAAAGAACGAGAAGAAAGGGGCGCTGGCAGCAAGCCAGGGGAAGAAATGAGCGAGAATGAAGAGAGAGAAAAGGTAGTAGTAATAGTAGAAAGGAGAGGCTGTTGATAGAGAAGAGCAGCCATCATCCTAATATCCACCCTTGGTATTCCTGTTCTTCTTGCTGATGAATATCAGGGTCCCCACTCACTTCCGCTGCTGCTTGTGCTGCTTGTTCCCTCCGCATCCTTCTTCATCTTCTTCATCATCTTCATCATCATCATCCCCATCTTTCTCCGTCCCCTCGCTCGGCGCCGCTGTTTTGTCAGCCTTGCCATCCCCGTCTCGTCCGTCTCCTGTGCCCTCTTGCGCTTGACGCCCGCAGTTGATGGTGTTGACACAGCAGAGTAGTTGTGTGGTGCTGCCGTATCACTCAACTCTCCATCAGCGAGAAAAAGTGCAGGATCAACATCGCGTTGCAGGTGCGACAACTCTCCTTCTTCTTCTCCATTGTAGAACCAGTCCGCCCCTTCAATCTTGGTCATTTTCCTAGTATCCCATATGCCATGCACGACAGGTACAGCCGCAGCAACAGCCACAAGGTCATTGGTAGTGTCTACCTGCTTGTTGTCGTTGTTGTTGGGCAGGCTCAGGACTTGGTACAAGCCAAACCGATCTGGAATATCTTCGCTGCTGCTGCTGCGGCTGCTCTTCTTCATCTTCTTTTTCTCTCGGTCAAACTGGATGCGTCTGTCAATGTAGTTTGCAATGACCTCGTCCATACACGCGCGCTCGGCAACGGTCGAAGCATGGAGGTAGCGCCATCTGAAGCCTCGGACTTTGTTGACCGTGCGGGCAGAGTATTCCTCGGGCTGGAACTCTGGTTTTGTCTTGAGGGTGATGACCCTGCGGCATGGCTGCTGTCGGAAGAAGCGCAGTTTAAGTCCCTGTGGGCTGGAGCGTGGCCGTGCTGCTTCATCTTGGTCTGATGAAGTCGAAGCACAGTGTTCTCGTTCGGGGCTGCTATTCGGTGTATCGTGTTCGGACGAGGGCTCAACGGAGGAGGTGCTATCATCGTCGTCGTTGTCGTCGTCGTCGTCGTCGTCGTCGTCGTCGTCGTCGTCGTCGTCTTGAGTGGCCTGATCGCCAGGTCCACTGCTGGGCTTTTGGGACGGCTCGGCTTGGGGAGAGGCGGCGTCTGGGCTTATCGTGCTGGCACCGCCGTCAGGTTCTGACTCTGGGCTGGCATTCTCGAACCGACATCCCTTCTTCTCATGCAAGAGCGAGGCGACGGCAGCGTACTGGTCGTACAAGGCCTTTGCTGCATCGATTCGGATCTGAGTGTTCTTGACCTGGCTTGCAGATTTAAAGCGCTGCTTGAGTTCTTGCAAGGTGTGAAGCTCACGACGCAGGTTCTGCATCTCCCACAGACAGTAGGTCTCGAGATCACGCCCTAAGGAGTTGCAGGCGGTGACTGGGAGCACTCCATGCCAGTCTCTTGGGATGATGACTCTGTCCAGGTGCGGAAGGAGCGAGTCTGCCGCAGTTTCGACGCTGAGCATTCGCTGTTCGACCTCCTTTACGCTCAATCCTGCCTCTTCCAGCTCGCCGACGGTGATTGAGTACCTGGGTCTGCCTTTCGACGTGGTCTTGATCACAACCTCGCGCGACGGACTCATGGCTCGTCTTGACCGTTGATGCTGTGTCTTTGGCCTGGCTCGATGGCCGGTGCTTTCTTCGCCCTGGGCATTGACTTGGTCGAGCGTCTGTGGGATATGGCCTTGTTCCATGCCAACGAGCCAGACGTTCTCCATCTTTCCAGCGATGGCTTCGATGAGTTCCTTTCTTCTCTCCTCGTCCTGGATATGAGCTGCCCACAACCCCCATCGCTGCATGTACGTCAAGATCTGCAGGTAGACAGGCATACTCGGCGGAGGCAGGATGTCGACGCTGAACCGGTCCAGGTAATTATTTCTTCTCACGGCTTCTTGCTGACCAAGGTCTCTGAGAGACTCTGGCGGAGCTGAAGACCTGTCTTGTGGCCAAAGCCTGCCGTCGGTCTGCCGTATTTCATTCGGTTGGTATCGAGTCAGCCAAGACTGATCTGACACGTCTCTGAGTTGATTGTCTCTGCTTGTCGTCGCCCCGTTGCCATCATGAGAATGATTAATGGCTTCATTTCCCCCTCTGAGTTGATTCTCTCTGCTTGTTGTCGCCCCGTTGCCATCATGAGAATGATTAATGGCTTCATTTCCCCCCTCCACCGTTGGAACGGCATAGTCTGCACTGGTCATGGGGTCGCTTGACATGTGGGCGTCCATCGTATGCAGATATCTTGCAATCAACAGAGATTGGTGAGGACTTCTTCGATTCTGTTACCAACTGTCGCTGGAATGAGTCCGTCGGTCTTACCTGTTGTTTTTGATGACTCTTACCAGCTAATTCTGTACTGAGAACGTCTCGAGTGGCCAAGTGACGGGTGGAGGGAGGTCAAAGGATGAGAGAGACAGAGAGGGATATATAGATGAGCTGCGAGGTGAGATGGTTTCAGAGACATCCTCCCTGTCATTCACTGGTCGAGGGATCCACGCCTTCCGCAGGCTTTGACAACGGTCACAGACAACAAGCAAAAGGTAGAGGAGTGGGGTGCGAGAGACTGGATGTGGTTCGGGGTTTAATGGCTCATTATTGCGATTCCACTCTGCCTAGTCAATGGATCCAACGCCACCATTATTGCAGACCAAACGGGTCACAATTCATCATGGGTTGCCTCAGGGGACACCTCGGGCTCGAGCACTTCAGAGCTCTCGGCTTCAGGGCTCACAGCTTCAGAGCTTTCAGCTTCAGAGCTCACAAGTTGAGAACTCTCGGCTTCAGGGCTCACAACTTCAGAGCTCACAACTTGAGAACTCTCAGCTTCAGAGCTCGACTCATCCTTCTCGTCAGGAGTTTCAGGTGCCGGCGCTGCTGACGACGATGGCTCTGCCTCTGTTTCCGGCGTCTTCGTGTCAACCACTGGGTCAGCTGTTTCTTGTTCTGGGATTGATGACGATGATGTGACGGCTGGTGTCTCCAGCGCCGTCGTTGCCTCATCTTCATTCGTAGCTTCAGATGCCAGGACTGAAGCCGCCAACGCTTCTTCTTGTGGATCCAATCCGTCCTGTTCTCCACTGAATCCCTCCGGAAGCTTTTGTTTCGGTCCCTCACCGAGCTTAATGGCATCCACAAACGCCTCAACAGCAACAAGATCATAGCTATCTTCAGTATATCGTCTCCACCAGCCTCGCTTATTGTTCAAGGCAATGATTTCCAAATCTGAATCCTGGCCCAGTCCCAGTTGAGCTCGGATCTTTTTGGCCCTGTCATTCTCGGCGGGAACACGGTAGAAAGGAAAGGTATGATCCTTGCGCTTGCTATGCTTGTCGGCAATCTCGGCAAGTGAGTTCAAGGCGTCGACTGCCGGCTCTGGTAGAAAGGCCTCGGTGTCGGTGTCGGTGCCGGGTGGCAAGAGGGCAAGAATGCAGGTGCCGCTCTTTTTAGCAATGCACTTCTCCTCGAGCTGCGCAGGAGTTTCCAGTTCTGGAATTGGGGGGGCAGCTTCAGGTTCTGGTGCGGCTATGGGCTTGTCTTGTTCGACAATAGGTTGTGGGGACTCGGTTGGGCTGTCGTCTTCAAGCTCGACGGTGCTAGAGCTCGCGGTGTCAGGCAAGGTGGTAGACGATGAGGCTGCTGTCGTGCTTGCTTTGGCCGACTTTGCGGAAGACGAGGGCTTAGCTTTCTTTGGAGCCGGGTCTGGGTTGGGAGGAGCAACTTGGCTGAGGAAATCAGTAAGAGGCTGCTTCTTCATCTCATCAGTGTATACAATAGGGTCTTTGCCATCTCCTGGAAGAAGCACAACGGACGGGAATGTCTCTATGCCAAATTTGTCCACGATGGCTTGCTCTGTGTCGCGGATTTGCGCAATTTTGATGCTGCCCAGGAAGTCAACAGCTAGGGATCGAATGAGAGCACTGGTGGTGCCCTTCTTGGTGAAGAGGATCGCTTTGGCTGGTGTGGTCGTGTCGAGCAGCCACTCTTCCGCATCTGACTCCTTCAGCCGCTTAACATGGTTGGGGATTCTGTCGACCACGGCGTCCACGATCGCCTTGGCCTCCCTGGGTCCATGGTATTCCTCGACAATGGGCTTGCCACGCTTCTTGGGCGGGTGGACGATCTTGAGGGTTGGGAA
Organism: Chaetothyriales sp. CBS 134920; assembly: GCA_003693665.1. NCBI lineage: Eukaryota > Fungi > Ascomycota > Eurotiomycetes > Chaetothyriales > Domatiomycetaceae > Domatiomyces > Domatiomyces catenatus. The sequence goes on from QQSL01000077.1 coordinate 47,666, forward strand.
GCCCTTGACCCCAAAGGAGGCACAAAAGGGCTTATTGTCTTCCTCGTCGCAATTGACAGCTGCTACCTTAGCCAGGCCGGCCAAGGTTTTGGCTGCCTTTTCATATGCGGGCTTGAGGTTCTGGCAGTGGCCACACCATGGAGCGTAGAATCTAGGCAGTGTTACCGACTTGTCACAGGAGGCACGGACCGAGCCAAACTTACTCGACGATCTACAGCTAGCAGTCAGCATCATTCCGGTGTCCAGCTACGGTGGCCTGCTTACAGAGGTGTGGTTGGACTGAGCTACAAGCGAGTCGTAGTTCTTAGCATTGACTTGTAGCACTGGCGAGTTCTTGCCATAGAGACCATTTGCGGCGGCGAAGCTTGTCGCCAAGCCGAGCAGCAAAAGAGCACAGGCTCGTACCATCATTGATGGATCTCAATTGATTGCGGTTGTGCTCAGAATTGGGCGTCGAGGCACCAAATGATGGTGAGTGTCAGCCAGGGGCGACAGGAATGCTCTTGCCAGACTGGCAACATCGTCCCTTCCCCAAATACAGTAAGACCCTTGCCCCACTTTTGAAACACCACCACATTGTTTCTGGTGAGACGGACGGTAATATCCCAGATTCAAAGCTTGATTAATATACGATGAAAAACACGATGTTCTCTCCTCGTCGCCATCACTGCCGCCCTTCTCTACTCTGACGTTGCTCGCTCGCTTTTCGGGGGCATGGAGGGGAACAAGACCAAATCTTGGCGCCTTCCTCTCCAAAAACAAAGTCAAGTGTCGTGCAGGAAAGAGCGATTGAATGAATTTTACCAAAAGCAAGTCGCCTAGAGATGAGCAGGATTGATTGTCATCGTTAAACTAATCCCCCAAAACTCCTGTTTGATCTTCCCAAGTACGCTGTCAAGCACCCTCTGATCTCCCCCGAGCATCCCCCCCCAAACACAGCTACATACGACCGGTGGTCACTGTGGGCTTTTCGCGCAGCTTTCGCTGCAATTTGTCCGCGAAGCTCTCGTTCCTCCTTGCCATCTGCGCTCTCTCCCACTGCTCTGGATTGAAAGCGCGCTCGTGGGATTTCCGCTCCCTCTCTAGGGCCCAGAGGTTATAGATCAGAAAGAGCAGGCCGGTCACAGCGGTGTAGCCACCAGTTACACCACTGGCAAGCTTGGCCGGTGTCGACCATACCCCCTGGTGTACCGAATAGACATTGACCACGGTGGCGAGAAGGCTGGCAGCAGCGTTCAGTGCCAGTGGCTGGAAAAGATTGTTCAGCAGCCAGATGTAATTACGCCGCCAGCGGAACCACATGAGCGAGCAGCCGGCGCCACCCACGACGCAGCAGACAGCCGAGACCCAGAGAACACCAATGTGGACAATGCCCTTGACCGACACTGCCATGTTCGTAAACGTGACAGGGGCAAGGACAAAACCGACAAGCAGGAGCCAGGTGCTTATGGCCACAATAATGTTGTGACTTCTGGGTACCTGGTCGTATTGGAGAAGCATCTCCATGTAGCGAGTCTTGGTGGCTACCCGTTCTTCCAGATCCAAGGACGAACCGGAAGAGATCAAGCTTGGAGCTCGTTCTCTTGGTGTGCCCGTTGGGGCTTGGGCAGTTGTCTCTGCGGAGACTTGTGCTGGTGCTTCTGCTCGGGCTGCCTCTGTTGGGGCTTGGGTTACTATCTCGGAAGCCCCAGCAGAGGCAGGGCTTTGCTCCTGGGTAGACCGTGCCTGAGCAGACATTTTGTGGCCTTGGTTTATGTTAGTCAAGGTAATCAGACACCTGGCTATATGCTTACTGGTGGGTTGTGATTGTGAGTGGGTGAGATAGAGAGGGTGTATATGGGTGGGTGAGATAGAGAGGGTGTATATGGGTGGGTGAGATAGAGAGGGTGTAGTAGGTGTGCAAGATTGAATGCTGCTTGGTGTAGACAGAGCAAGGGCAGCCTCACTTGTCTATATAGTGCCTTCTTACACCTGATCTGTCTACAGCAGTGTAAATGGCTGGTATGCCTAACCTGCAACATGTGGGGATCCCCCATAGGCATTGATGCTTTTCAAGAGCCATAGATTGAATCCTTTTGGTGAGTAATATTGTCTGTACCCTCAGTCAGCAAAGCCCAAAACTGATACAAGATGTCACTGTTTCAATAATAGTAAGGGGCACCCTTCTGGTACTTTGATATTATTACCAGGCATTATTGGGTTCTCAACGGCTTCTGGCTCATGGCCTCGTCAACCCCATAAGTAATACTGAACTTTGATTTTAATTTCCTGCGATTTCTCGGTACGGCATTTGCCGTTGGAAAGAAATTTTTCCAAAGTTTTTCATTTTTTTATTGAAAACAAAGTTCTCGAATCGTTGGTAGGACAAGGCAACAGCAGCAGCATGGCGAGTACCATGTCATGCAATGGTTTTCCATGAAGACTGAGGGTAGCTCTGACACATCTGGGTCCGACGACGGATTCGATATTGTTGACAAATTCATCGTCACAGTGGTGGGAGAAGTTGAGTCTAATCCGGATAAGGAAGGAAAGGCCCTCGATGTAGTAAAGCCTGGTGGAAATGCGCGGTCTGATTGGTCGTTGGGATCTCACAGGGAAAGAACGCGGAATCGCCGACATGCTCGGTGGTGTTGTCAACTGCGCTGGAGGCCTCCTCGGACACCACATACCGTCTGTCTACTACCACTAGAACCAGTTCGACCGAGCCACGGCTCTGCCAGCTCTCTACACCAACCACTCATCCTCCCAGAACTCAATGACCTGGTCGGCAGTATGTGCGGGGAGCGAATTGCGGATGGCTGCCTGGCCTTGCACCGTCCGTGTTGCTTCCGCCAGTTGCGCGATTGTGGGAAACAGGTCAGTCAGGACACGGCTGTCATGCTGTGAAAGCAGTTTGACAGGCGCGGTACTTGTAGCATAGCTGACCAGCGCCGCCGTGCAAGTGGCCGGCGACTTTGCCAGGGACAGCAACGGTTGCTGTATCTGATCGACGATGCTCTCCAGTAGTGGCACGACCTCGTCCGCCGAGTACGCTGCCACAACCGGAACGTGCCCGAGGTCGAGCAGCTCGATCTGCAAGTTGCACAGAGCCGGCAAGATGTCGTTGTCGCTTTCGCCAGCGTCCCTGGCCAGCAGAACCAAGTCAACTGCGTTGGTCGGCTTGATGGCAGAGACGAAATTGCGGAGTCTGTTCACGCAGTCGTGTGCCTGGGTATCGGTGATGGTCAGAAGGAGGATCTGGAGGCTGCGTGTGTGGGCTGTCTTGTGTGCGCCGGCGACAAGGGCGGTCATGTCGGTCGCGACCGCGGTTGATTCTGTGGCCGTCAGTTCGGTCAAGGGTCGGAAAACCAAATTCTACAGTACCTGTCAGCGACAGCCTAGGGCACGATGTCAGGGCAGGTCCCAGCACACGCCAGATGGGCTTGATGCAGAGTGAAGCAGAGAAGGTAAAGGGGATCTTTTGTACATTCATCCTGCTGATGCTGGATGGCTTCCACTGTCACTATATCAGGGGGTCTGAGCCGCAACAGGGCAAGAGAAGGTGAGCTGAGAGCGTCCAAGGTGAGTCAGAGGGCGGTGTTGTATATAGAGACGCGATGGGGCAGATGCCATGCCAAGCCATTCCTCCGGTTCCCAGACGGGCAGGAACGCGTGGCAGAGGACCAACTGGTATGCCGTCGACTGGTCGACCGTGTGGAGGAGGACCAACAGATATGCCGTCGACTGGTCGACCGTGTGGAGGAGGACCAATGGGTATACCGTCGACTGGTCTACCGTGTGGAAGAGGACCAACAGATATGCCGTCGACTGGTCGACCGTGTGGAGGAGGACCAACAGATATGCCGTCGACTGGTCGACCGTGTGGAGGAGGACCAATGGGTATACCGTCGACTGGTCTACCGTGTGGAAGAGGACCAACAGATATGCCGTCGACTGGTCGACCGTGTGGAGGAGGACCAACAGATATGCCGTCGACTGGTCGACCGTGTGGAGGAGGACCAATGGGTATACTGTCGACTGGTCTACCGTGTGGAAGAGGACCAACAGATATGCCGTCGACTGGTCTACCGTTGAGCCCGGTCAGAACGTGGTGCAGGTTCTAGCGCTGCCGCCACTGGAACTGTTGTCTCAAGTTCCCTTTTCTTGTGTTTCTCCGCGATCTCTTCGTCTGCCGCCACCAGAATCTTCTCTGCCGGCCCTGGCGAGTTGGTCTCCAGGGCTGTCTTTGCCGCCGCCTTGTCAGCGTCTGGCTTAGAAGAGATGTACATGGCGATGCGTGATAGCCAGCCCTGGGACGGCCCTTCGGTATCTTCTTCGCTATTACTCCCTGCTTCATATACTTCCCGGGGCAAGATCCGTTTGGTTGCTGCCACTGTTCCACCGCCATCCTTTGCCTTCAGCCGCAACACCTCGCGCTCCAGCTCGACGAGGGCATGCCTGGCCGCTTTCTCCGAGAACTCGAGGTCTGCCAGTCGCTCGGCCACATCGTCTCGTCTGGTGCTTTCCTTCTTGCGCGAGCGCCACGACTCGAGCAGGATCAGGCTGGCCGCTACCCCAAACAGGAATGTCTCGCTGATGAAGTTTGCACCTGACTCAATCGCTTTGGCCTCAGACAGGGGCCGGATCCGGGGCTGTGACTTGGGCTTGTTTGGTTCTGATGTGCCATCCTTGGCTGCCTTGGCTGCCGCCTCCTCGTCGGCCTTGGTCTGGGCCTCCGTCTTTACCGTGGGGATGTTGTGCTTGTGTCTCTTAGCCGCATCCTGAGCCGCTTCCCGCGCAGCCTGCTTCTCGACCGCGGCTGCGTCCTGGAGCAGACCAATGCGCCATCTCATGTCGATGCGGTGGAGCTTCTGCGCAAAGTTGATGCACGTGCGTCGGAAGCCCTCATGCTCGCGGGCCTGGCGTTTGATGAAGTTCTGCAGTCGTCAGACAGGTTGGGAGCCAGAGAGCAGAGCACCTCACTCACGGCGATCGGCTTGGAGAGCGTGCGGATGGCCAACGAGCTGAACTTCAAGGCCAGCGACATAGTGTCGGTGGAGACGGGGAAGCACTGCGCAGCCTGAGCGGCGGCTACAGCGCCATGGAGGGGTGTCGACGTCTGTGCAAGTCTCGCAGGAGGACGAGGAGAATGCAGGACAGTGGCCCCGCTGCCGGAGATAGCAGATAATGCAGGTGGTTGCGGTGGTGCCAACAGCCACCTTCCCAATGAGGCTAGATCCAAACATTGGCTCTTTCTTCATGGGCAGTCGACACCGAGGTCGTGTGCCTGCCGTCTATGCACCAAGCAGTCACGTCGCCTCGTCGTCGCCCAGCCATCTCGCCGCCGCCTCGCTGTACCCCGCTATGATTGTGGATTTTCAGTGAATCCAAGCAGAGCCACCTTGCCCGTCGCCAGCCAGCCACGCCGAGGATGGAGGTCCTGTCGCCTCGATCAGCCAATCTTCCCTCCCGGCCCCGCGACATGAGGAAGGCCAAGATAGAAGCAAAGCCGCGGGCGGCAGAAAAGCCGTCGAACCCAGACCGCATTGACGACACATGGTGCCCGCCCAGCATCGTACCAGAGGCGGGCACATCAGAGAAATACCTCATGGGCAGGAAGCTGGGCAAGGGCGGCTTTGCCGTTTGCTTCCAGGCCCAGTCACAGTCTGAGGGCAAGATCTACGCCCTCAAGGTGGTCAAGGCCAAGGTCGAGCAGAGGAAAATGGCCGAGAAGTTCCGCACAGAGCTGCAGATCCACGCGAAGATGGACCACCCCAACATTGTCGACTTCCTGCGGGCATTCACCCACGACCGCCACACCTACGTCGTGCTGGAGCTCTGTTCCAACGGCAATCTCACCGACATGGTCAAGGCCCGCACCTGCCTGAGCCTGCCCGAAGTTCGGCGGTTCCTGATTCAGATATGCGGCGGCGTGCGGTACATGCACAAGAGAAATGTGATACACCGCGACCTGAAGATGGGCAACATCTTTCTCGACCGCAACATGAATATCAAGATCGGCGACTTTGGGCTTGCTGCGGTCATGGCAGACGAGTCTGACCGCCGCACAACGCTCTGTGGCACCCCAAACTACATTGCCCCCGAAATCCTGTCCAAGTCGGGTGGCGCCCGAGGCCACGACAACAAGGTGGACACTTGGGCCATCGGCATTATTTCTTATGCCATGCTGGTGGGCACTCCCCCGTTCCAGTCCAAGACCCAGCAGGAAATATACGCCAAGCTGAAGACGCTCGAGTATGAGTGGAAGATGGACTGCCAGAACTACATCCCCCACCAGGCCAAGGCATTGGTGGCTTCCTGTCTGAACCTGGTGGCTGACGAGCGGCCAGAGATGGATGATCTGGTTGAGCACAGCTTCTTCACCATGGGAGTCATCGCCGACACGCTCGACAGCAGCTGTCTCAGACACAGGCCCGACTGGCTGCTGGCTGCCGACCCGCGGGGCGACAAGGTCCGGCCCGGCTATGGCCTCACACACAGCCAGGCCTGCCGAGCTGCAGGAGTTGGCCGAGCCGCCGATGGCAGCCCGAGACCTGGAGTTGGTGGAAAGTGTGACATCTCCGCCTTGGTCGAGATCGAAGCAGAGAATGTCCATGGGACTGCGCCTACCATCCCGCTGCCCGAAGGCATTCTGTACAATGCCTTGACCCAGGCTCAGGCTGATTGGGTTCGCGGACAGAAGGAAGCAGCCCAGCCTCGGAAACCGCGCAGTCGCAAGCCTGTCAACGAGCCAGAAACAGCCACACAGGCGGTGCCTCCTGCTCCCACCACTACGAGGGCCATGCCCAGCTTTGCTGCTCAACAGCGTCAGCAGGCTCTGCCCTCTCGGATGCTACCCAGACAAGTGAAGCAGCCGCTTCCGGCCGTCGACGCTGCTCCCTCTTTGCCAGAGGAGCCGGCCGCTGCCAATGCGCCTGGCCGCCTTCTCAGAGCCCGCCCCGTGCGTGCAGCCAGTACGAGGCCGGCCAGCAGCACGACTGCGCAGAATGCTCGGTCTGAAAGTGTGAGGATAGTACCCAAGTCCAGCTCTGTACCTGCTGCTATGGACATGCTCGCTCAGTCCTCCGCCTGCAACGATCCTTTGCCTCCCAGCCCTACTGCCCGTCTCAGGTCTGCCCAGTCGGCCTCCTCAGATGAAGCAAAGTCGCGACCACCTTTAGCCTCTCATGATTTGCAGCCAGGCCAGAAAGTGCGGCTTGCGCATCCCTCATACACCAGCAGGAAATCTAATACTCGCCTGATCTGTCCGACCGATGCCTGGTCCCAGCTGCCGGCTACATCAGCAGACGCTGTACTCCTTCAGTTACACGATCTTCACACCAAACTCGGCCTCCGCCAATCGCCACAGTCCTCTCAGCCCTACTCTTCGCGTCGAACCAGAGCGCGGACAGCGTACCCTCGTGTGGAAAAATGGGTCGACTACTCGTCGAAGCATGGTATAGCATACATCCTCACAGACGGCACCCTGGGCATGGTCATCAAGTCATCTACCGACAATGTACGCCCAAGCGCCTGCGTGGTCGTCCGAAACGCGAGGAGACACACGATCCAACGGGCCAGGGGAACTGTTGCTCAGCTTGTCCCCCAGGGTCCGACAGCTAAGGACGTTGAATTTTATGAACAGAGTGACCTGAGCAAAGATATGTCCAAATGCACTGTTCCAGCCGCCGCATTTGAGATTGATGAGCAGCACTACGGCACTTTGGCTGCGGCAACACACGCTGCTCAGTCGGCCATGTCAGCCAGTCTTGCAGAGAAGTTTCGAGAGCTGGTTCTGCTCGACAAGTTTGGCAAATACATGCATAAGCGACATGACGACAGTGACAGTGCGCGCGACAGACAGCCGGCAGCGAGTGAACACTTTGTGCACTTCTACCAAAGAGTGGGCAATGTTGGTGTCTGGCGCTTTGCTGACGGAGGATTGCAGTTCAACTTCCCCGATCATACGAAGCTGACAATCTATCTCGATCGCACGGCCAGGCCGCATGAAGCCTCGTACCTAGTTGATCTCATCTACCTGGAGCCATCAGACGCGCGCGAGCTGGCCAAATCAGGCCGGCTGACGACGGAGGCGCTGGAACGGCGCAATAGCATGACTCTGGGCCTGGGCGACATTGTCAATGCGGACAATGTCAATGCCAGCAGAGCAGAAGCCGAGATTGTGCAGTCGAATCAAGTCAAGCAGAAGCTGCTGTGGATCCGCGCCGTCATCGGCTGCTGGTGCAAGGAGGGCGGTGTCGGCCGCCTGGGCGACGAGAGACTGGGCTGGAGCGGTCTGCAGGAGCGGCGAGAGCCCGGCCAGTCCAAGCTGGCCTGGGTCACTGTCGGCAGGGCTGGTGGCGATGGAGACGGAGCAGCAGTCTGAGTGAACAGACCCCCTTTGACGATCGACTTTACGAAACCCGACCCCTTTTTCTTCTCCTCCTACTTGCTACAACATTCTATCCATGCCACCCGGGGGTTTGTTTATCCAGCATAGTTTAGTTGCAACAAAACTTAGTAGTATGACACGAACGAACGCTTGATGATGATAAACAGACCTAGTCTCAATTCTTCCTACGTACGCCCTACCCTACCCTACCCAACCTGTCCCATGACTCCAGTACTCCCAAGGTATACACAGGCTATTGCTACTGTTTGTATGTATGTGCGTCTTGTTCGTTTGTTCTCGTCGTTTCTTTCTTTCTGTCCCCCGCCCGCTGTTGGATAATACTTGCTTGGCTGCTGCCATCAATCACCCCAATGTCTTGCCGGCCTGGTGCTTCCTATCCGCCTTGACCTTTGCGGCCGCTCGGGCGGCGGCCTTGCGGCTCTCGATCGTCTGGTTGACAAACGTGACGGGGATCTTGCCCGTGGTGCCGCCGACCACGGCGCCGCCGGTGCTGCCTTGCGGGAGAGCCATGGTCATGCTGCTCAGGCTGCCGCCTATCGTGGGGGGCGGCGCGCTGGCTGTGGAGACGTAGCCGAATGAAGAGGAAGATGGTGTGGATGATGGCGCTGGTGGTGGGGGTGGTGGCGGCGGAGGCGGCGGCTGCAGCGGTGGTTGATGCTGATGTTGATGTTGATGTTGATGCTGCTGCTGCTGCTGCTGCTGCTGCGTGGAAGACGACGGAGCCGCTGTGGCTGGGGGAGCTGCAGATGAAGATGATGTGGTTGTTGCTGCAGGTGCTGTTGCTAGCATCATCGTGGCTGATGGCACCCCTCCTGGACCTGCTGGTGCGATCGGAGGAGGTATCGGAGGCGAACCGCTGCTTTGTGCTGGCACCACTGGATTCTGTGCAAATGACGGCGGCATGCCTGTTGGTGGTTGGAAAACGAATTGGTGTTGGCGGGAAGTCGGGGCCGGGATTCTCGGCGACGGAAGAGACCGTGGCGAGCGAGGCGGGAGTGAGGAGGGAGAATGCGAAGGCGGTGGTCCGTGTGAGAGAGGATGCGTAAGAGGAGGCGGGCGGGAAAACAGGTTAACACCAGAAGTTGCCGCAGGATGGGGAGGTGGTGGCGGCGGCGGCGGCGGCAGTGGACCGACTAATAGGCGCGGAAGAGAAGACGCCGGTTCTGAGGGGCGGCGGAAGGGCGGCAGGATCGGAGTTGTTGCTCCTGCGTAGTTGGGCAGCGATTTCGGGGGCGCAGGCGCAATCGGCTGGCCTAGGATGGTCGAAAGGACGGGCGAACGAGTGATATGGGCCGGTGGCAACGGAACTTTTCTGCCATTGGGCTGTGACTGTAATGGTACCGAAGGTCGAAGTGGTGTTGTAGACCCAGGGGACGGAATAGACGCTCTGGACCGGTTTCTCGAGCGCTTTGTCGAGACCGTTGTGACGCGGATTGGTTGTGTCAGCATTGGAGTTGGTGCGGGCGCGAGGGGCCGGCCATTATGCATCTGGCCAGGAACAGCAGGAACAGCAGCGGGCATGAGAGACGTGCCAGGGTAAAGCTGGTGCTGGTGGTGCTGGTGGGGACCAGCTGGTGGGAATGGGTATCGCTGCTGAGATGCCTCCTTCTCCTTCCATATAGCAATATCCGCGAGCAGAGAAAGAGCCCTTGTGTCCATCGGCGCCGTCACAACGGTCGCAGTGGTAGGCACAGTCGCAGTGGTAGGCACAGTCGCAGTGGTAGGCACAGTCGCAGTGGTAGGCACAGTCGCAGGCGCAGTCGCAGGCATAATAGTCGTCGCCGTCGTCACACTTGTGGCGTGTTTGACAGACTCTTCTTGCGCCATCTCCACAAGCCGTTCCTCTACTACTTTGCAGAGTGTCTCCAAGGTCTTGGTCTTTTCCGAGGTCTGCTCTTGGGCATGCTTCGCCTTCTCTCGCGCAAGGGACTCGATCATCGGCCCTGTAATGTCTTCGTTGATGACATCTTGCAAATCCAGGTCGCCGTGCGACTCGAGATACTGCTTGAACGGCTTTTCATCAGTGATCTTGTTGGATGTGTAGCCTCGGACGCGTGCATCAGCCTCGGGAAACTCGTGGTAGTGAGGGAAATAGTCCACTTCGCTGCCTGTCTCCGTGTGCGTTTCGTCCAGGGCGGTGGCGTGGGCCTTCTTGAGCGAGATGATATCGCCCTGCAAGCCTTGGAGGTGCTCGAGCCGAGTGTCCTCACAACGACGCCGAAACTGGCTCTCAATCACTTCCTTCTCCTGTTCAAACTTCTTGACTTCGGCCTCCACCGCGATCTCATACCATTTTCTGACCCGCTGTCGTTGCTGCTCTGCCGCAGCGTCTAGGTCAGCTTTCAGTCCCTGGAACTCTGGAACCTTGGTGTGCGCCCGGGCCTTCTTGGCCAGCGTGTTGAGGTCTCTGGATCCAAGATGCTGAAGAAGGTCCATTTGACGTGCAGCAATAGCATTGAATCGCTTCTTAAGCTCTTGCTGTCGCTGCTCAAGCTTCCGGACCCGCTCTTCCTCCTCCGCTGTCAACGACGTTTTGCGAGGAGGCTCGGGTTCGTCAGCCCCGTTTCTCCTTCCACGGGGCCGACCACGGCCATTGCCTCCACCACGGCCCCTTCCACGACCACGCCACCCACCCCTGCCTCGACCACCAGTACGTGGGAGAGAGCCTTTAGTCTCCCCGTCTGGTTGAGGGGTAGCGGCATGCGAGGTTGTATGTGAGCCAGCCATCTCGCTGATAACGTGTCAGCTTGCATAACGAATAATGAAGCAGCGCCCAAGGTTGGGCAAGTGGTTTTAGTTGGCAGAAGTAATCTACGTCTTCTTGGCACAGGAGGCGGGGGCGCCGCGGTGGGCAATGAAGCAAATGCGCAGACCAAGGCAAAAAGCAGGGACGAACGGGTGGAGAGGCTTACTCAATTGCGTCGGAGCAGCAGTCTGACATCGAATCAGACTCTGAAGTGGTCGTCTCACAGCTCAGTGACGAGCCGGTCACGGACGAGGGAGGCGACGGTAGGAGCGGCTCCTTGACTTTTGGAGCTAGCTGGTACAGGCCTTTGCCAGCCAGGGACTCAAGATTCTCAACAGACAAAGACTCTAAGCTGTCCAGCTGAGGACGGGAGAGAGCGTCGTAGAAATCGAGAGGGAGAACGGGTGGAGGGGGTGCTGGGTATACAGAAAAAGGGAGGCGGAAGGGATAGGGATGCATGGGAAGAACGAGGGCTGGGGAGGAGGCTTCCTTCTCCATCATGCGTGAATGGCCGCAGCCACAGTGAATAACATGGGAGGGATGGCCGTCGCTGTGTTGTTCCTCTGTACGCGCGCAAAACTGGATTACTGGAGCATTTTGAAGTTGCCACTCTTGGTTCGCGCTAGTCCGGATCGTCCCGCCGAAGCTTTGCCGTGATTGGCCCACTGCCGCCCATGCAGCCTCAGCCTCGTCCGAGAAGAGAGTCCCCCTCCTGCTCGAATTTTCAGCACCCCCCTCGGCAACACTAGATACAGTTTGGACTAGCGGGTTTCAATTTGGAATAGCACCATTCACGAGTCTGCATCAAGAAACGAAGATACTGTGTGTCGATGTCGGTGAAGAAATCCATTCTACGCCTGTCCACTACTTAGGCTCCTTAGGAGTCTTCCAAGTCATACTCTGGTACACCAAGTACTGTGGTGGTATGAGCCCAAGTCTTCAGTGTTCAGCTCCCTCCCCTGCATGCGCTAACCACTAGTGTCACAGACTAGTCCCAATATCCAGCTAGGCCGTTCCCATTTGCAGTCATTGATAATGGTTTGTGTAGCTGATCAGGAGAAGTCCAGTCTAGAGAACCGAGCAGGTCTATGATTACAAGCCCACCAAGCAGTATAGAACTTATTGTCATTAACATCTTTTGCAACTGAGTAAGAGTAATTTGTTGATTGGTGCACGCCCTGTGAAATTGGTTCTCTTTTAACCTATAACTAGCTAGCGTGCACTATGAGTTAGACTTCATCACTAATGCTTTAGTCTTGAACTCTAATTCCGTTTAAGGTTGTCTAATTTTTACGCTCTTAGGGTGTCAATCCAACATCGGGACAAGTGAACGTGAAGGTCAGTCGGGGAATGTAGAACTAGACATTACAACGCCCTTGTCACTGAGAAAAAAGGGCGCGAGGAACCGACAGCGCGCGCCGTCGTTGTGTTCCTGTCAATAATCTATCGACGCCTTATCTTTCTTCCTTGCTCTCAATGTACAGACAATCATCACTCATAACCAAGAACATTGGGCACGGTGCCAGTAGCCGGCCCATGAAAACGACCAGGGACAAAACGGTTGGAGTCAAAAAATTTGGCCTAATCGGCTGCCTCCCGAAAGCATGGCCAACCTCGACTTTTCCGGTTTGATACTTTTTCGCCTGCCGTAGCCGATGAACGAGGTGCGTTGGCCAGCTGCAAGAACAAAGCTTGGGATGCTGCTCGCAGGCAGAGTCTCCTCATACTCCGATTCCACAATCGACGGGCCCGGGCTGCCAAGTCCAGGGGAATAGTGCCCAGGCGAACCGTCAGATCGGTCCATGCTGGGCCCTCCACGCCCGGCAGAGGCGGTTGAATTTCGCATCCGCACACTTGACTTTGGTGTCGAGGGCGCACTAGCCGAAGTAGCCGCCGTAGCCATGGTCTCGGTCTCTGGTACCGGCACTGCCTCCGGACTCTCTGGTCGCATATGTGGAGGGGTAAAGTCTCGTGTCGGTGGCCGCGGCGGCGAGCTGCCAAAGATCGGACTGAAAGCCTTTTGAAGCGACATCTTACGCCGCGAGGTAGGCCTGGAAAAGTTGGGGGGACTGGATGGCGGAGTGCATGGATACTGCCGCGCCGGCGAGGAGGAGTCTCCCTCATCGAGAGTGGGTACTGGAGACGAGAATGACCCATCTGGCGGATTGCGCGCCAAAGGAGAATTGGGGAGAAATGGACCATCGAGACCACTGGTGGGAGATTCAGCTCGGCTGCCAGGTATGGGCGGTAGTTCCGAGCGTGTTGGTGGCGAGGAGCGGATCACCATGCGCATTTCGCGGTGGACAGTTGAGGTATCCCACGCATCAAAGGCACTATCAATCGAGATCGCCTCTCCAGCGGGAAAGGCAGCCATGTCGGTTGATGAGCGGTACGACCCTGTTAACCTTTTGCTGGCCGAGGAGGATGGCGGTGGTCCAATCCTCGTAGATGATGATCTTTGCGTTGACTGTGCCCACGATTTTGGTGTCCTCGGAGGCGAGTGGAGAGTGGGGTCTTGGGAAGACATCGACACGGACAGTTCAGTCATCATTGTCTGTCGACGGATTTCGCGCTCTTGAGGAAGCGTGACGCCAAAGTCCAAGTCTTGCCGGACGATTTCATTCGCTCTCAGAGTCTTCGCAGTGCCCAAGCCCAGCATGACATAGAGGGCGACTTCAAGGACCAAACCCACACCCCATATCCCAAACCAAGCACCCACAACAGACATCAGATCCATTCCACTGATCGTGTGTGGAAGGTCGTCCCGACTAATCGTCGCCCACACGAGAATCAAGCCTGTGAGGATGATTGCTAACAGGCTGATCGAGGCCCCGTATGCAAAGATGCCCCAGAAGGACGAGGTCAGATCCCATGGCGCCCTTCGTAGCTTCCGCACATAAAAGGTAGAGAAATAGCCAAGGCAGAGCAGGGAAACCAGGGCCAAGGCAACGGCAATGTAGGAGAGTATTCGCAGGGCAGCAAGCCTGTCGGTGTGGGAGATTCCTATGGCGAATATGAGGTTGAAGACAATGCCGGCAATTGAAAAGGACGCTGCCAGTCCTCCAAGCACCCACAGCTTCTTGGTCGTTTCCATGTGAAGGCGAACTGAGGGCCACTTGTTTGTGTGCGCAGTGGCCTTTGACAGGCAAGGAAATATCGCAGGCCGCAACTGCGCTTCTCACGAGCCTTGTTCGCTTGCACACTTTTCGGGCATCGAGGGTCTGTAGGGTGGAATGGAGAAGGCCGCCCACGAAGGATATATCGAAAAGGCCGTCCACAAAGGATATATCGAGAATATATCGAGAATATATCAAACTCGGGGAGGGCTCGCTGGGTTGGCCAAGCACTTGGACATGCCCGTCTGCTCGAGTGTCTGCAAAGGCGACAAGAGAGGCCCAGGGAAAAATTCGAGTCCAGAGCAAGTGTGTGGCGCTCTCTGGGTTCAGTTCAGGTGCCAGGGAATGAAAAAATTATATCATGGATGGAGTGCTCGGAGATTATCAGACGGTGCAAAGCGAAACCGACGTTTGGAATTATAGAAAAAGAAGGCTCCTGTGGCAGGCTTGAAGGAACGGCGACGACGGAAGAAAGGAATGAACGTCAACTGGCGTGTGGAGGGAGGGGGAGAGAAGAGCGAGAAGGTATAAAAATATCGAAGCAGTTCAGGCTGCCCATGTACAAGATTGTTGATCCAACGCGTCGGTGTGCGGGCGCTTTGATCCCCGATCCTGGTCGACTTCCAGCCCTCTAGGCTCTGGCGTGTCAGTCCCGCGTTGGACAAGGATAAAATAAACATGGCAAACAGCTGGGGTAGGAGAGGTCACAGCTGGGAATTTCCTCAGTGCAATTTGCCGCATTTCTGCACGACGTTTCCAAAGTCTTTCTCGATGAGGTTCGAAAGTGGGAAAGTGGGGCACTGCAATTTGCAGACCGACCAGGAAGTGGAAGGAACAGAGTCCCTGTGACGCAATTGGGGCTAGTCTGGTGGGGCTGACCCGCCTATCGGATGGCAAGAGGGCATTTTGTGCTCGCGTGCGAACAAGGCTTAGCTTACTAAACTGAAGAGGGCTGTTGTCTCTAAAAAGGGACGAACGCGTCGCTCTTTTACCGTGCCGCGGGCGCACCTTCCTGACTATGTAAAGTCGTAAAGTCGTAAAGTCGTCGTCACTGCGCTGTCGTTGTCGCCGTCAATTGAGCTGCCACTATTGATGACATGACACAGACCGCACCAGTTGCACCAAAAACTCTGCCTCCCTATCTCTCGTACTTCCACTCACTTAACTCAACCTATAGTCTAGCAAAGACCCCAGCGCTAGCCAAGGTACCCGGCTCATTTCACGAGCAGAACCGGGATCTAGGATTCGAGTCAGAGAGCAAAAAATTTCCTACCGTTCAAGTGCTGACGCCATAGAGCACTAAATCTAAATTCCTGAGGACTGTACTGTACTCCGTCTGTATCCAGCGAACGGTCGGTCCGTGGAGAACGAGAACACACACAGAGCAGCGTTGAGCAGGGATTTTGAAGAGCAAGAATGGTGTGTGGATGCACAGGCGTTTTTTTCTGTCAAGAAGGTGGACTCTTTCCTACTGGGGTATCCTTCCCCCGACAGAGAACTGTGGCTCACGCACGAGAGAGGAGCTTCCTCAGCCAAGCGCCGACTCGTCCAGTTGGGTCTAAGATACAGTTTGACAGAGGGGGATTGGCCGCAGTCTGTCTGCCAACTCCTGGGGTACATTGAGTTCTTTTATTCTCCGTACATTGTCCGATGGGTTGCATCCAGCAGATCCTGGCGGCAGACAGACAGGCCAATAACGCAGACGGAGACAGCAGAACGACAGGCAGAACCAGTGACATTGGGAATGTCTGTCTACCAGTCCTACATGGTCATTGTCGCGTCCCCCACACTGCTGGCAGTCATAACTGTCACGGGTGTCGTGAGATTCGTGCCGCCTGCCGCGCGCGGGAGATTGATTACCGCATCCATCTAGCTGATCGATCGATCTCCTGTCACCCCAAAGTCTGTCTTCAGCTGAGAGGATAGAGGATTACTCATTCAAATAAGCATAGCACCAGGACAGTGAGCACACAGCAGGAATGGTTATTTGGCCCAGAAATGCCAGGCATGGGAGTGCCCCCGTAATATACGTTTCTTCGTGTCTCCATATAATGTCTGTAATGAACAACTGGATCCCTGATCTCCCAACGCCTCGCTTAAAGTTCCGAGTCTAAGACAAGATCAATCAAATAGTCGTCAGTCATATGCGCAAGCGCGCCACGCCTTTTCGCTTCTCACTGCTTTCGTTGCTGCGATTGAGCAAGTCGCTTCTCACTGCTTTCGTTGCTGCGATTGAGCAAGTCGCTTCTCACTGCTTTCGTTGCTGCGATTGGGCAAGTCGCTTCTCACTGTGCTTTCGTTGCTGCGACCTCTTGCTCAATCGCCCACAAGTCCGTTTTCAGGGCTTGGGCCGTGTTTTCATCCCCGGCTGTCATGGCTTCGACACTGCCCTCGAGATCTTTAACCACAGCCTCGATTTTAGACATGAGCGACTCAATGTCGTGCTGCTGTTGTTGGATCGTAGACACCATCCTCTCGTTCTCCCGCTGGGATTCGCCCAGTTTGCCCTCTAGCTCCGTGTGCGCCTGCTGCAGGAACGGGGTAAGGCGTGCCGTGTAGAGCTCGTCTGCGCCGAGGCTATGCATCGGTCGTCCAGGCGGTTCACCCGTGCTCCTGTCTCGTCTCCGTCTGGCATCCTCGATCAGAGCGTCCCACTGATTGAGACCTGCCACTACCGCTCTCTCTTCCAGGATCTTGTCAAAGTCGCGCTTGCACTCGTCCTCCAGCCTCTGGTTGAGCTGTTTCCATACGCCCTCGAGCGCTGTCGGACAGTACTTGGCTGGCGTGGGGAAACACGCGCTAAAGTTGGCATAAGAGTTGGACTGGATGGAGGAAGACAGTGCGCCCGCAAAGACCTTTTGCAATCTCGCCGCCCGCGGCCCGGCCGTGTTGGCAGTGGGTGCCTCGGGTGGCGGCGACGGCGATGCGGATTCTCGCTGAGGCATGGTTGCAAACCGGGTTGAAGGGATGTTGGCAGGCAATAAACGCAATGTGTGCCTGCTCTAGCGACGCGAGATGATGGCTCTGTAAACAATGCCAAGCCCCAAGTGGGCCACACTTGGATTGACGTCCGTACGGTATCAGTACGTGTAAATGACTTGGACGTATTTTTAGTTCGTCTTCAAACCTCTACCTCTACACCTGTACAGCATTGTGGTGTTTGCGACGCTGCGGCGGTTCGACTCCTCGTACTCAAAGTCCAAAGTCCGTTATTGCCTTGAACTAGAGTGTACTACTTTGCGAGGTGGCACCATTTCGTGACAAATTAGCACCTCGTAAATGAACAATAATCTCGGCAACTACACCCTTTTCGGCACTGTCTACACATGCCTATAACGAAGCCTGTGAAACTACCGTCCTGTTGATCAAGATCGTAAAGATCGTCAAGACACGTCATGGCGGATTCTAGCCCACTGGGAGCATGCGGCTCATCCTCAGCCATGTTCTCGGAGAAAAGGGAGAAAAGGGAGAAAAGGCATGCATGCATTCAGCAAGCGGAGACACAGGTGAAGACGAGTAACATTCGGCAAGATCACCTGCAACAAGAGACTCAACCAGTGATCAGCGAGTATGTATCGGCCTCTAATTCTTTCCTTCCGATTTCTGGACTCTTTGGCATACACGGATCAGGTAGAAAGACGCCACCGTACCGTGCTCATCAAGGGTGACTTGTCTGTTTCCGGCAACTTCTTTCTGTATTCATGCCCATAGGTCTAGACCCGGGTTGGGTTCTGGTCATCTCCATATTGTCCACAGCGTGTGCAACGAAACCCTTCAGGAATGAAGTGAAGTGTGTCTTCACCTGCCGGGCACGACCGCACCACCGACGCAAAAACGGTAGACTTAGAACACAAGAGCAGCACCCTTCGTCTTCTTGTCACCTCCCAATTCGAAGTGCTTGCATCGTTTCAGCGACAGCTGGGCCTTAGTCTTGCATTGTGTGCACTCGAGTCTCAGCACCACCTTCTTTGTGGTCTTTGCCTTCTTGTGGAACACGGGTTTTGTCTGACCACCGTAACCAGACTGCTTGCGGTCGTATCGACGCTTTCCTTGAGCGAATAATGAGGCCTGGGAATATGGTCAGTCCTGGGACTGCACGGTCAACATCTGCCTATTCGTACCTTGCCGGCCTTGTATTGTGTAACTTTGTGTTGGGTGTGCTTCTTGCAGTTCTTCCCCTTGCAGTAGGTTCGACGGGTCTTGGGAACGTTGACCTGTAAGGAAATATTATTAGTTTTCGAATCTCCAGGTCTGCGACTTCATTTTCTCATCAATTCTGCCCTTCTCTCTTTCAAGGCCGATGTTGACAATTGCGGCCGTATCGATCCCTCCTGCTTCTTTCCAACTGACGGCCACATCGCCAAAGAGTTTCGCTAGGCCGACATGGCGGACGCATGTTGAAACACATCAAAGCTTTTCTACCTGTTCCCGGGCTCTTGCAAAATACAAACAGCGTGTCGATAGGTCATTGGGAGAGGGAAGAAGTTTACTCACCATCTTGACTGATATCGAGAAGGTCTGGTGAGTTGGATGCGGGTGTCACTGTCGCAAAGACGCACCGAACTTGCAGGTTGTGGGAACAAGTCCTTGCCAAGACTGCGCGCACAATCAGATTTGGAGATTCCACTTTGGAAAACACGTGATCTTTGCCAAGAGCTCAACTAGGCCTAAACCAATCAAGTTAAGATAAGGCCTAACCGTCACTATGGTACTTACAGATATATCGCCAACATCCACGATGGCATCTTCATCCTCGACCTCAAAAACGTCCGCCTCTCTGTGTGAAAGCATTTGGCTGCATAGAGAGGGCATGGCCAATCGTTCGGCGGGATGAAATGTCCATCTCTATGTCTTTCGTGACCGTGCCACCGAACTTGGCGGCCTACGCCTTATTCCTGGTGTCGCCAAGGCAAACTTCTATGGAATAATCAAGATTATTATTGTACTTTCGAGCCCCTTCTTTGTGCAGGATGAGAGAGAGACGAGACCTGCGAAGGACCAGCAACCACTTCAACCCGGGGACTATTACATCGTGGCCAGTAAGTCTTTTGAGGTTAACAATGAGCCATGGCTTGTCAGGACAATAAGGCAAGGTTCCGCAGGACGTGAATCTCCGTTTGCGGACGCTGTTTTTACCCGAGATCGCCAGTGCCTCATAACTGACAATATGGTACCCTCTTTCGACAGGGAATTTTTTTTGGGTTGGATATAAAGCTGCCCACATTTTCCCTCTTGCGTATTATGAACAGTTGAAAGAGCACAACTACAGCAGATGCATTATATTTCAGCCAGCCAAGGGAGGATCTATCAATTCAGTCGAGAATGGGATGTTACTCTGGGCTGATATTCATCAACTGTTTGATGGATATGTTATCTCGACCAATTCCGATGACAATTACAATGTTGTGGCCTTTGGGCCCACAGGTCGAGATGTTGAGGGCAGGCATCTTGATCAGGCCCTGTTTACCCACCCTGATTCACCTTCTGCTCACCTCCTGCGATGACATTTCCGACAGGCTGTTTTGGCCAACATGAGAGGTGCAGGCGAGCCAGATTTTGAACATGATTTCCCGTCCGGCTCTGATATTGTCGGTGACATAATCCATGGTCCCAAGGCCGCTGAGAGGATGGAGTATGAGCTCTTTGGCCGGCTAGCTGCTCATCAGATGGAAATTTCCATGGGGGTCTGTCAACTATTATATTTTACTTGATATTTACAAGAAGCAAAAAAAACGGAAAAAATAAGTTTCTGGAACATTACCAAGGACGTGTGACAGCATCACAGCAAGGAACTGTCAATAGCAGTGGATAAGTCTTGAACTTGGCTGGTTGTCTACTCCCGCTCTGCAACTACGAGGATGAAATCTCATCAGTGGATGACCAGATTAAAGAAAAGTCTCTCCTTGTGTAGTAGACCAGATTAAAGAAAAGTCTCTCCTTGTGTAGTAGCCGAGAATCTACCGGACTGACCTCAACCGGCGATGGAGCTCACCGCCCTTACAGCCTGGGGAGAACAAGAACACGCGGCTGCTGATTAGCTTAGAAATCAGCTGCTTCCAATGGCCAAAGTCGCAATAGGTCAGTGTGTCTCATCTTTCTCCAAGCTACTAATTACCCAAACCCCAATGCTGACTCCTGCCAGAGGATCTGTCTGGGGTCTCGACTCCCAGCACCTCCAACCCTTATGACGGGCTGATCCAGGCTTCTGACAATGACCCTGTAGGCAATGTGTATAAATATATGTATATATACTAGGTCCATCGGTCTCGCTGACCTTGTGAGCAGAAGAAACTACAGGAGCGATACCAGCTCCATCGTGTTGCACGC
The DNA here is from genome assembly GCA_003693665.1 of Chaetothyriales sp. CBS 134920. Lineage (NCBI taxonomy): Eukaryota > Fungi > Ascomycota > Eurotiomycetes > Chaetothyriales > Domatiomycetaceae > Domatiomyces > Domatiomyces catenatus. Next base: position 68,247 of record QQSL01000077.1, read on the forward strand.
AATGCACGGCAAAAAGCTGAGATCCTAGCCGACAACTTCTCAGGATGGGTCCTTGATGAGCACCTGACGAAACTTGAAGGGCCGCAGAGAGACGCGGACTACCGTGACCCACGACACTGCCTGGTCTTGTGGGCTCGGCCACCGCAGAAAGTGAAGAACCTGGTCCAAGTCATTCAGCAGAAGTTGAAGGATGCTGCTCCCAACCTGTGGCTGATGCCGATTGCCAATCTCCACATGACTGCATTGGAGGTCACGCACTCCAAGACCGAAGCTGAGATTGATGATCTGGTCTCCAGGCTCAAACCATCGGCCAAGTCCATTGGCGACATGAATGTATTGGATCGGCATAGACCACGCCTGGTCAAGCCCATGCTCAGTTTCGACTCGGCAGCTTTGGCTCTCTCCTTTGTTCCCGCAGCTGGAGAGCTTCGCACGGCGGCGACTCGAGAGGAAGACAGCGACGGCGACGACGAGTCTTACACATACCACCACTTCCGCCGAGATCTTTACTCCCAAGTTACTAGCGCCGGCGTCCACGTCGGCTCTCGCTATGTTGTTCCCTCGGCCCACCTCACGATTGCCCGCTTCAACAGCCTCAATCCGTTCGACGGCGATCCGCTCGATGCCTCGGTCGGCCTCGACATCCAGACCCGCAGGCGCTGGCTGAACGAGGTCGAGATGATCAACAAGTGGCTCGAGGCCGAGTTCTGGCCAGAGCAGCACGACAACAAGATCCGGCCTGGGGGCGAATGGACCGTTGGCGAGGAGAAAGGCCTCGACTTTCGCAGGGGAACCTTGTGGTACGGCGGTGGGGAGACGGTTTATCTCGGCATCGGAACATGATAGTTAGCAAGCTGAGCGAGTTCACCGAGGCGTATGCCCAGCTTCGACAGAGAAATCTGTAATATTTGATAAGACACTGTTTCCACGGTAGGAAGCCCGAGCCGAGGCGGAAACCCCCCCCCCTAGAGTGGGGGCATCCTCAATACAGACATAACAGTTGACTTGATAGAACTTTGTCTTGCCGTGCCTGAGCTCTAGGATCTAAAGTCACATACAGTCGATATCCAAAAGAAGAAGAAGAAGAAGAGGAAGAATTTCCATCCAACCCAACATGGCCCCTCCTCCGAGCTCAGTGCCCGTCGTCCACCGCCCCGGCCATCTCACGCACGCAGCGGCCGTGCTCGCCAGCCAGGCAGCCGAGCAGAAGTCGCGCGAGATTGGCGTGCCCATGAACATTGCCATTGTCGATGCATCAGTAGGTCTATATCTCATATGAGTCAATCAATGCTGCTTCATCGTTGATATTAATATCATACTTCAACAGCTCTACCTGCTACACTTTTCGCGGCTACCAGGGGCGAAACTGACGTCGGTGGACATTGCCATCAACAAGGCCTTTACGGCTGCGGGGCACAAGGTGCCCACGTCGGCCTACAAGCAGCAGGTGACGCCCGGCGGGGTGGCCTATGGCCTGGCTACGGCGGGCAGTAATCATGGGCGCTTCACCTATGTTGGTGGCGGCGTTCCCATTGTGATTGATGGTGAGGTCGTCGGTGCCATTGGTTGCAGCACGGGCACACCGGCTCAGGACGAGGAGGTTGCAAAGGCTGGTGTCAATGCTGTGCTAGCTGCTGCCGCGGCCGGTGGCACCGTGAAGTCAAAGCTATGAGGGGAAGCGATTATCGGGCTGTCTATGTTCTGGACCAGCATAATACTCAGGCATGAGCAAAGAGGAAAATGTGTGCGTGTATCTTGATACTCATGCATGAGCAAAGAGGAAAATGTGTGCGTGTATCTTGATACTCATGCATGAGCAAAGAGGAAAGCGTGTGGAATTAGCCCGTCCTATGCAGATTGCCCTCGGCGCTGAGAGAGCAAAGCGCAACAAGCAAGACGTTGGAATACGCCTGAAGAAAAGCGTCGCGCCCGCTAATGACTCGCTAGTTCTATGTTCATACACCCGTCTCGCCATAAGTCGTTTACATTCATTCATCCTCTCTCTCAGGCATGCCCACGTCCAGCTTCAAGCTCGCCAGGAGTTGCGTGCGGAGGGCCTGGAGCCTGCCGACCTCTGAATGAATTCGAGAATGTCAAATGCTGCAGCCTTGAGCGCCAACCAGTCTGCGACTGCACTTGGTGGATATGTGCTTGGTCGAGAGCGGCAGCAGCGCCTGCGCTTCGTTCTCGCTCTTCACGCTCCAGGCGCCGTCTCTCGGCTCGACTCAGACGTGGCGGGTTGCCAATATCTGATACGCCATGATGCCTGTCGGGATAGACAATGTGCACAACTCGAGCTGGGAGCACTACCGTTGGTCGTCGTCCGCCAGCACCAACTACAAAGGCCCCCGGTGGGATCTGAGGCGTCCCGCGCGAGCCCTGGGCGTCCTGCCCCTCTGGCCGAGGCTTGTGAACGTAGTAGTCGGCCTTACACAGGGGACAGCAAGCACGGCGCGAGGTCAGCCATGGATCGACACAAGAAGCGTGGAATGCATGACCACAGAGCAACCCTCGAACGTCATCGTCGTCATCGATGGTGTCAATACAGATGGCGCACGCGTCGCCCGCCTCGGGGAGCTGCTCAGCAGGCACAGCCGTTTGGATACGATCGTCGTCGTCGTCATCGTGTTCATTGTCATGCGAAGTAACGTGTGTAAGATTTTGGGCTGGACCGTGCGACGACTGGGCGGTCTTGGGCCGCGGCGAAGAGGGCTCAGCAGCAGCAGAGTGAAGTTCGGATGCTGCCTGGTTGGGTAGTTTCTCATCCAGTATCGACACAGACGTAGTCCGGTGCAGATCTTCGGCCTTGGACTCTGCTGTTGACTCTCGTCGCTCAATAATGCTGGGTGCGCGACTCGTAGCCGTGGCAACAATGCCTCCAGCAGTAGGCAATCCATTCTCCGCTCTAGTGGCGCGCCATATTTTGTATTTTGTGAGCGGGAACTTCTCATTGACCTCGTCCATTGTCATCAGTTTCTTCTCCCGCCTCCTGCGGTGCTGTCGAGGCATTGCATTGAGGTCGACGGCATCTTCGCCTTCAGCTTGCATGCGCAGCCGGTTCCTCTGGTTGTATCGGAAGCAGTATTTTACACCGACGATGATCCTTTGCACACACAGTCAGAAAGACAGTCCAGCAGAAAGACAATGGCAATACAGCGACCTACCAAAGATTTGTAAAGACGACGCCAAAGCCGAGGGCGACGAAGAAGAGAAGAGGTGAACTGGTTCCGCCGCCTCCGCCGCCTCCATTGCTGGTCGCTGAGGCCGACGCTGAGGCCGACGTTGTCGAGGCCACAGATGAGAGTGTGGACGTGGATGCGGACATGACGGAGTGCGCAATACAGCTCAGCAGCTAGCTGTGGGCAGGTATACGGGCTGATGACCTGACAGCCGATGGTGAATGGGATGATTAGATACCGCAACAGCGCTCTATGCAGTGTGTGAGGATGCGGCGGATCGACAAGCGCAGGCGCAGGCGCAGGTGCAGGCGCAGGCGCAGGGCAGGTACGCCTGACCGTGGAGGAAAGGTCTAGGACGAGATGTGAGGTATTCTTTGGCACATTGATTGAGAGCGGGCTGGGCTTGGCTGGGCTGGGGCTGTGTTGACAGGGTAGGGGTGGTTGCGAAGGGTGGCACAGAGATCAACTCAGAGGGTATCGAGGCAGGCGAGGGGCCTGGTACTCTCCACGCACGCACACGGACATGCGAAAGGCGTTGGAGGATGCAGCAGAGCCTCTGAACCGACGACGGCGGTCTTTGGTGATGACGAGGAGATGGATAGGCCAGGGAGGACGATGGAGGATGGATGACGACCAAACGAAGCTTGTGACAGCAAAGGGCGGGAAGGGCAGCGCCACGCTCTCTCTCTCTCTCTCTCTCGGCAGGAAAGAGCAACTTTAGTGGGCTGGCTGGGCCCCTTATTGGATGGTTGGGCCCAGACTTTGCAGCGTCAGCACGCTAAGATTAATGGCTTTTAACTGCAACAAGCCAAGTGCCTTCCCTGTGTCGCGGCTTCCTGGTCAACAACCCAGGGCCAAGAGAAAATTCCATGGTGTGAGCGTGATCACGGTGGCCTAAGAGAGCAACTAATTGATATAATTGATAGACCCCAGACAGAACTGACTGACACCCGCCCTCGCCACACCGAGGGAGACAACCCGATTATCTAATAGCGGAACTGCTGGACAATCAAGACACAAGACAGTGCCTGGCCCGAGTCAACTCTACGACAGAACAGGAATGAATGCAACAGGCGCTCTGAAACACCCCTTTGTTCCAGTATTTCCATTCGCCACCACCTGGAGCTGGCTGGAAGATTCTCGGGTCCCTGTGGCAGCAGGCTGTTGCTGTTGCAAATTATGTGGGCCATGTCTCTCGTGCCGACCAAACAGCCAAGGTTCCGGCTGGTGTATTGTAGGCCTGGCCTTAATTCAAAAGAAGTTAACCAGGGCGACCAGGAGCAGAGAGCAGACGAGTACGAGTACGAGTACCTACACAGTATATACAGGAGTGTGGTAGTCTACTGTGTACTCACATCTCTCCACACATTGCAATCCTCACATCTTGCACAGGGCGCTCGCCCGGGCCTCTGCCCCCGGGTCCTCCTGTGCGGACATTCTCAATCTTGGTCACCACATCCATGCCCTCTGCGACCTGGCCAAAGACAACATGCTTACCATCTAGAAAGGGTGTAGGCGCACACGTGATGAAGAACTGGCAGCCGTTGGAGTTCGGACCCGAGTTTGCCATGGATAGCAGGCCGGCAGAGGTGTGCTTGTGCTGGAAGGATTCGTCCGCAAATGCTGCTCCATGGTAGATTGACGTTGACCCTGTGCCGTCCGAGTTGAGAAAGTCTCCGCCTTGAATCATGAAGCCCTTGATCTGGATGGACGTACCCCCCGTTGTTAGCTCGTATCCTGCTGGGTATCCGTGGAGGAGAAAATTCGGCAACATACCACGCGATGGAATTTGCTTCCCTTGTATCCCTGCGGTAAGCCGTTTGTGCCCTTGGACTCGCCTGTGCAGAACTGGCGGAAATTCTCTGCCGTCTTGGGCACGGTATTTGCGAAGAGATGCAACTTGATCCGGCCCAGCGGCTCACCGCCCAGAGTTACATCAAAGAAGACAATGGGCTCACCTTCGCCCGGCTTGGGTATCGGAGGCTTGTCTGACGCCATTGCACGGATGGAATGGAAGACAATGCAAAGGAATAAGTTTCAGTGGGAGAAAAGGCTGTCGGGGATTCGGACAAAGATATTGCCGAGCACGTGTCAAACCGTATTTACGAAAGTTAACCGTATCGTAACTTATACCTCGAGTTACCACTGAAAGACTCAAGTTACCAATATCGCCAACTCTCAAGCTTTCACATCATTCATTCACACAGCTTCAACAGTTTGCACTCATTCACACAGCTTCAACTGTTTGCACTCATTGACACTGCTTCAACTGTTTGCACTCATTCACACAGCTTCAACAGTTTGCACTCATTCACACAGCTTCAACTGTTTGCACTCATTCACACAGCTTCAACCGTTCGCCTGTTGTCCCTTCTCCAAAATCGCTTGCCCCGACTGATTTTCTTGGGCTCGTCCGGCTCAAGCGGATCAGGCAGCGACATTAGATACTCCACCAGACGAGGGTCATAGCTCGACTCTGGGATGGATTGCAATCCAAACGCCCGAGAAGATCGACTCTGGGGCATCTCACCAATCCTCGTAGACGCTGTATAAGTAGTGCTGGAGGACCATGGGCGAGATCGCCGCGTAACTTCAGAAGGTATCACAAGCATCGACGACGACTGCTCTCCAAGTACGTCTGACAACTGCTCTCCACGTGCGTCCGACGACTGCTCTCTTTCCCTTTCTGGCCTTGCTTGGACCTTGGGAGATTCCTCAGTCTGTGTTGGTTTTGCTCTCGCTCCTTTCTTCCCTCCCGCTTTGATTAATGTCGACTCCGTTTTGATCTTTCCTGGAGATGTCTTGCCCGACAAGGTCGCATTGGACGCCTTTGGTCTGACCCAGGCCCCTCGTATCAATGGAGGAGACGATCGTGATTTCGGCTGTTTTGACACCAGCTTACCAGAACTGCCCGTCTTCAGCCTCAGCTGTTCGCCTTCCTCTTCGCCGGCCATCTCCTTGGGTGGAGGTAGGCTCTTGAGTGTTGCAGGTACTGACTGCGAGTTTAGTCTCAGGCTCAGTTGGCTGAGAGCATTGAGAGTATCTGCAGCTGCCACCTCGGACAGGCTGAGCAGTGTCCGTCGAGACTCGTCGTCCGCCATCGGCTCCTTGGCCAGGAATCGGTTGATGACCTTGATCAGGCCTGAGTTGAGCGTAAGCAGCGTGGTTGCAAGACTCGAGTGAGCTATGCTGTCGCCAATCTCGTATCGGTATCCATGTCTCTGTACATGCTGCTGGTATGATCTTTCAATCTCCAGCGGCCGCTTGTGCAGAGACTCTCGTAGCCAGGCTTCTTCTTCCGACAGTGTGGCCTCTCTCCCCCTGCCCGTCCTCTTCTTGCCGGCCATCCGCTGGAACAAGGCCCTGCCACTCCCAAAGGCAGATATGATCGAAGCCACAACGCCGGCCACCTCCATTGTGAATGTGAATCGTTGTGTGCGTCGGTGCGTCCTTGCAGCAGTGACAGTCTATCGTTGTGTGCGTCGGTGCGTCCTTGCAGCAGTGACAGTCTATCGAAATGCCGCTGGGGGCGGTATTAAGGTACTTTGAAGGCACCTGAGAGCATTCAGTATCAGGATATAGCCGACTCGGGCTAGAGCGAGACCTGCCAGTCTGCTGTCAATCCGTCGATCTGTCGTCCACGAAAGCGGCCGGCCGTGCCAGTTGCTCTGTCAACTACAATTCATCGATGAGAAAAACACCAGGGCTGGGGACAGGCTGATTTGTAAGGATGGATGGCAGCATGGCAACATGGCAACAGGGCAACCTGAGAGAAGCTCCTCAGGGCGTGGGAGTGTCTGCACAACCGTCGCTTTCAGACAGAGAGGAGAGCAGGGCCACTGACGAGGGCGTGCGGTGGTGTGCGGATCTACAGTTGTCCTCCGAATAGGAACTGCAGCACAGACTTCCAATAGGTACACAAACTCACTTTTGCTGCATTCGCCTCGCAGGTCAAGAAGTCAAGAACAGCCTAGCCAGGCCATCCTGCTCTTCTTACTGGTGGCACGATCAGGTCAGAGCGGACGGGCTGCGGCGGCAAAGAGCTTCCAGGCGCCCATACCCTGCATGCACGCACGTCCACCCCTCTCTCTTCACAGTTTCGAGTTTCGACTGCATCGTCACGGCCTGCAACCGAATGAACGAGTAAGTTTTACTCCCCATAGTACAGTTCTCCATGTGGAAATAGAAGAATCTGTTTTCGGCCAAGCGGTGGAATGAATTGATTTTTGCCAACACACACTGAAGCAATTTATTAATAGCACAGTCAAGTCATCCTGTAATCAAGTTACTATTACTAGCACATTAGTCAAGTTCACTTGATAGTTTTATCGAATCTTCTTCAGGTGGAGAAATCGATTGACCAGAGAAAGCATGCCTGTGGTCGGCCCTCAACTGCCGCCTCACCTGGCCGACAAACGCAAGCGGGATGACAGCGATGACAGCAGTGAGGCCGGCGACACAGAGCCTTTGTTACAATCCCCTGACAGTGCTGGTGGTGCAAAACGCCCGCGCGTGATTGGCCCTGCTCTTCCCCCTGCGCCCTTGGATGAGCGGCCCACGAGCAACGACGACGACGATGATGATGATAATGACAGTGATGACGATGATGACGATGACGATGACGATTTCGGACCAGCCCTCCCCACCGCTGCAGACGCAAACAAGCCCCATGGGGGGCCGCAACCGCCGGGCGCAGCGACAACCAAACACCCACAGCCCTCACCCACGCCACCCGCTGTTCCAAAACGCGACGAATGGATGACGATGGCGCCGACGAGCAGCGACTGGTCCGCGCGAATCGACCCGACCAAGCTGAAGAACCGGAAATTCACGACGAGCTCGAAGAAGACGGGGTCGTCATCGGCAGCCAGCGCGGCAGCTGCGTCGGCCGCATGGCACGAGACGCCGGAGCAGAAGCAGGCACGCTTACAGCGTGAATTGATGGGTGTCAATGAGGATGAGAAGCGTTTGCATACCAAGACTCATCATGCCCACGGCTACGATGAACAAGAACAGGCTGCGGCCAGAAAGCGCATCAAGGAGTACCAAGAATCTACGCGAGGCCCGTCGCTCTACGAGGCGCACCAACAGCAGAAACGCGCGCGGAAAGAGAAACAGGGCAGCGGTGGTCGTGGTGGCGATAACGACGTGGACGAGGACGAGGACGATCCCAGCGCACGGCCTTTTGATCGTGAAAGAGATATTGCCCGAGGCTTGCAGATGAACTCAACCAGACGGCGCGAACTGGTGCAAAAGGCATCGGACTTCGGGTCCAGGTTCAGTGCGGCGAAATATCTGTAAAAACAAGAAAGAAAAATCCCACAGACACTTGCTTGCTGCTTGCGGCATGGTATTGTGGCTGAACAACAGCTGACAGGCAGGGAGATGCCACTGTTGAGGCGCTCGCCTGCCTCCCGGGCCTCGCCGGCCTCGCCTGAGTCGCCTCTCGGGACGCTGACTGCTGCCATCCTGTCTGTCAAAGCTGTCAGTATAGAAGCAATTTCGGATGCGAGAGCTGGATTTTGCTGTCAATGGGTAAATAAAGCATGCGTGAATGTTATTATCTCGGTGTACACGCACACATGCTGACTGCTAATCATTCCAGCTGACTTGCATGCTATCGTTGATCGACTCAACTAGTACGGCCCTTCATCAGAATTGATGCCGGAATAGTAATTGATCCACCTGAAGATCTCTCGATGCCACACCAAGCTGTTCTCGCGATTCAGCACCCAGTGGTTCTCGTCCGGGAAGCTGAGGAACTTGCTGGGCACGCCGCGTTCCTGCAGGATATTGAACAGCGCGATCCCTTCGGCGATCGGGAGACGGTAGTCGAGTTCGTTGTGCACGACAAAGTGCGGTGTGGCCCACTCCTTGATGTGGTTGATCGGGTTCCAGCGCTCATAGTTGTCCCGGTTGTCCCATAGCGTGCCATTGAAGTCGTGCTGCATGAACCACAACTCTTCCGTGGTGTACTGCGCGTTCGTGTTGGTGCTGCCGTCGTGCGTCACCAGCGCCTTGAATTTGCGGCCCAGGTCGTGGCCCTGGATCCAGTTGGTCAGGTATCCGCCGTACGAGGCGCCTGCCTCGATGCCGCGACTGGTGTCGACATACGACAGGTTGGCATCCACATATTCCCACGCCTTGACCAGGTCGTCGTAGGGATACGAGCCCCAGTTGTTCTGGATCGCGTTTGTCAACTCCGTTCCCCAGCCCGTGCTGCCCGTTGGGTTTGGTGCAACAACCACATAGCCCTGGTCTGCCCACACTTTGTAGTTCCAGCGCGTTGACCACCCGTTGGAACTGGCACTTTGGGGCCCGCCATGCACAATGAATGCGAGAGGGTACGATTTCTCGCTCGAGAAGTTGGCTGGGTAGACTACCCAGGCCTGGATGTCGGTGAAGTTGCCACGGTAGTAAAACTCAGACACATCGGCTGACGACAAGCCTGCGAGCTCCTCGTCCACTTCATTGGCACGGAAGAGAGAGCGAACCAGGTCACCGGACGGTGAAATAATGTTGAAGTCAGCCGAAGACCAGAATTTCGTCTCCCTGGTGAGGATGTTGCCGTCAGGCAGCACCGAGAATGCGCTAACAACCCCCTGGTCAGTGATATTTGTGGCCTCGTAGTCTGCGCCGGCATCAAGCGGGATCTCAAATATGCGTTCGTTGCCCCGATGTGGTGCGGCTACGAAGAGCGAGGTACCGTTGGCTGCCCATGCCAACTGATCGGGGGTGTTGTCCCAGTCCTCGGCCAGGATCGTGATGCTAGGATTCTCCAGATCGGTCGATGCCACATATATCTTGTTCTTGTCTGACTCGTAGATGATTCCGTCCTGCTGCAGGTACGCGATCTTCGAACCGTCTGGTCCAAATCTTGGGGCCGCTGAGGCTCCCTGAGCCAGCTCTGGAGTGGCCGGGCCTCCAATAGCATTAATTGGCTGCGGTGTCGAGTTACCAGAGAATGGTACCAAGTAGATCTGCGATGAGGTATAATTGGCCAAGGGCAGGTCAATATTCTTGGTCAAGAAAGCAACAGTTTGACCGTCGGGAGAGATATCGTAGTCTCCAGAGTCTCCAAACGGCTGCACTGGCGTTTCCGACCTGGTCACGTTGGACAAATCAGCCTGCAGATTGCGCAGATTGCCATCAAACGAGTAACCACCATAGCCTTTGCTCAGTTTCCCAGCGAATACGTTGTACTTCTTGTCCGTCAGCCATACGTCCCAGTGCCTGACGTAGATGCTAGTGTATATTTTGGCACTGCTCAGTGGCGTTTCCTCCAACTGTTCATTGTAGGCAGTGCCATTAGTGTATGCTAGGCTGTTTACCAGGAAATTAATGTCACCGTTCTCCGTCTTGACTGCCTTCAGCCCGGAGTATGGCGCAGGGAGCGAGCCGAGAAGAGTGCTGGCAAGTAAGTAAAGGTGCAAAAGCCGGCTATAGAAGACTCACGCTTGGTCGAAGGACGTCACATCGGCTGCGTAAAGGCTGACACCTCCGTCTCCTTCTTCATTGGTCCCATTGATGTAGAGAACACTGGTGTCCTCGGATCCGACCCAGACGATCTCCGAGACGTCTGAACCATTGAAGAGCAAGCTGTATTCGCCGCTCGTGAGGTTCAACAGGTTCCAAACGGTTTGCGCCTCGTGCGTTTCAAAGGAATAGTTGGTCGACGAAAAGACTGCTAATTCGCCAGTGGGATTGGGGATCGCCTCGCTTCGTCGTGGAGCACTGAGCAGCTGTTCTGGTGTGATTGAAGCAACTAAGGGAACAAGGGCCGCGAGAACAACAGCTCCCAACTTTGCGACCATCTTGTCGTGTGACTAGACACGGACAGCAGTTTTGAGCTCTCGTTTGTAGCTGTCTGGGCAGTTAGTGGTAGCCTTCAGTATAGAGAGAAATTCTAGAGATAATGATGGCGGCACGGCTAGGAATATATGAGCTGGAATAGCAAGATTTGGAGCTCTTCTTCGGCAGCTGGTGCCAAATCGCGGTTGGAAGAGTTACATTGTGGGAGGTCGGTGGTAAGCTGCATGTCGATCTCAAGATCTAGCCTCGAGCACACCTTCCAGAGAAGAAATGTCAACAAACGGCCTGATTCGCTGAGATGGCCAAAGTCAGCTTCAGTAACGAAGCTGCGGAAGCTGCGGCCGGGGTCATCATCACGAGCTTCCTATCACGGTCTGGCGGAGTGGAAGATGGTTACAATGCGATGCAGACGTCCGCCACATTGCGCTAGGCCCAGTTGAGACTAGCGATGGTGTCATTGCTCTTTTGTCACCACAACATCCGGATCCATACATATAATAATAATAATTTAATTAATGTCTATGTGTGCCGATCCATACATATAAATAGAGCTGAAGGTGCAATCAAATGTCTGGGGGGAAATACTTAAGAAGGTGGGGGGCACCACGTAGTGTCAAAGTACAAGAAAGAGGATTACAGTGCTTATGGACTGGACCAAATAGCAAACATGCCAAGCAGCTGTTCACATTAGGCTAACCCAAATCTGGATCAGGTGCCCACATTATTTTGATCCCTGTACTTCACCATCCACTGTTCATATCACGTCCAATGTAACTGTCGCTACCACTTCACATCATGGCGAATGTGTCGCTACCGCTGCTGGGTTCTACACCTTCACCAAGCCGAATCCGCTGCGGCGAACTCTGGCCGCGGCAATGAACAAGCCGCCCAGGGTCATGACGACTCCAGAGTAGATTATCAAGCCTGTATAAATATGGTTGCTCCCTGAACTGTCGATAGCACCCATTATCGGAAGACCAGTCAGGGATCTGCTTCAAGTCAGCCTGGTGTAGTCTCTTCGGTTTGCTGTGTCACTCACGCCATTGCAAGAACCACCATGAAGCCTCCGAGCCTTACTCCCAGAGCTTCCACCTTTCCATCACACAATTCAATCACACAAGGAGTCATGAGGCTGATGAATCCGCCACTAATGGCGCCGTATAGGCCCGCGAACACCAAGATACCAGCATTACTGAAGTAATACTCGAGAGGTAGCCAGAAACAGAGGATTGAGATTCCAGACAGAATTCCTACCACCATCATGATATTCAGCTGGCCAAGCTTGTCAGACAGATAACCTGGAATCACCCGGCCAAATATGGAACAGGCGCTGGTATTACATCAGCACAATCAAGCATAACAATAGAGAGCGTGTGACTGTCTTACTTGGCGATGGCGACAGTGTAAGTGGAAAGGTTCTCGGACATGCCATTCGAAATCGCCATGAGCGGCATATAATTAAAAGGACTGAATAAGCCCCAACTGAGACACATTAGAGCGTGATGCAAGAAGGAGGCTGGAGGAACAAACACAACGAAGAAGCATCCGAGCAGGAAGAGTATCCAGGTCAAGCTCTTGTAGGCTGCAAGGCCGCTCGATGCTTTTCTTTCTCGACCTGCTGGGGGGAAAGGTCCGCTGATGCAAATGACAGCAATCACTACCAAGATGGCTATGAGCAAAGCTACCCAGCGGATCATAACTGGGAAGCTGTGTTGTCGAAGCAACCGCGGGACAATGATGGGAAATATGGTCCCACCTGCAAGTCATCTGGTGAGTTCATGCTCTGATATGTCGGGGGGGTTACTAACCAACGCTGCTTCCACTCGCAACAATGCCCATGGCAAGACCCTTTTTCGTGGAGAACCATTGTCCAACAGCCACCATAGATGGCAGGAAAAGCCCGGCTGCACCAGCGCCAAAGCATATCCCCTGGGCGAGAATAATCTGCCAGTATTCTCGACACAAACTCAGCATGAAGATGCCCAGCAAGGTGAGCAATCCTGCGGCCATGATAATGCGTCGGGGGCCCACGGTATCAACAAATACACCGGTGATTGGACCGAGGACGAACATGATGAATATCTGGAGCGTCACGATCCATGAGATGGCAGATGGGGAGTATTTCTTGAGAAGATCGGTCTCATAATAGAGCTGGAATGCTCCGCAGCTATTGTTTATGTCATTCTTTAGTAACACAAGCGTTGTGACGACCAGGACTCACGCATTTACGAAGCCAAAAGAGCAAAACTGACAGCAGAAGGCACCGGCCACACAGAGCCATGCACGAAGCCCGCCATTGGGAGGCACTCTGAGGGTTTCCTTGGCCTCTGGCTTAGGGTCCACGGGAGTAGACACGCTGTCGCTTGGGTTGGCTGGGTTCTCAGAGATCATGTCTTGTTCCATTGGATCAAATCGAATTGATGCTCTGCTGAGGTTCTGGAAGTCTCTGCAAGTCGACACTGCTTGATGTCTTCCCAACAAGTAAAACAAAAAAGAGAAGGAATAAGTCAGACCGACGACACACTCTGGTTTAAAAGGGACTGTTCACTATTTCGCTCCCTGGGGACATAAGATTGTCGTTCCATCGACATGAAACTTTGTCTTGAGGAGACGACACACAAGCATTGACATTTCTTGGTGGTCTCCATCAAAAATCCTGTACCATACTGCGGCACCGGGCTCGTGGTCCGCACAGCCACCAATATGATAACGGGAAGGCAATGATGAGCACAAGGCGTCTTGTACTTTGTACGGGACCTCGGGCATGAGCAGCAATCTTACGCGAGAATTGCCGCCAAGAATGGAGCAGAAGAGCGGAAATCCGCTTCGGCGGCCGCACTTGCAGCCGCCCCTTTTTGCCTCCGCCCCTGGGTGGTGGCGGGGATCATTGCATGCACGGTTCTGGTCTTGAGCCAGACAATCCCTCCGAATCCTCAAATTTGGAGACTGCCCTGCTGACAAAGTATGCAGAAAGAGGTGCTGCCAATTGACACTTCCACACTGCCGAAGTGCTATGTCCAGCACGACTGGGTTCTTTTGTCTAAATCTCCGACAGGCCAGGGCCGGGAATGGCGTCGTCCACTGCCTACATTGCCACCACGAATACCTCGCCACGGCCAGAAAGGACCAGGAATACCACGGCCACCCTTCCGACCTAAGCTGCTGATGATGCACTATTATCGAGCTTCTAGAGCATTTCTTGGGCCTGGATTCAGACGTTGGGCACTATAAAGGGGCAGCTATTGTCGTAGAATGGCTCCAGGTGTGATTGTTGATTTTATTGATCACATTAAAGGAGATATCACATGAGCGCAGGTCACAGGTCACATACCATGGAAGCATTGACTCTATCCAACCCAGTAGAGGTGCTTGAGCGCCTCCGTGACCTTATCAACACATCCATCGACACCATTAAAGAGGGAGCCATTCTTCATAGGGATCCAACACTCTCTCTGTCCGCAGTTGAGCCGCACCCTATCCACAACAGGCAGGACGAGAAGACTGTCAAGGCGTTGAAATGTGTGTCCGCTTCTGCACAGATGCTGAAGGCAATATGCGATCCAACAACATTTCTGAATGATATCATCTACGGAGTAGGTCGCCTTCACCCTGAGCAGCCCAAGGTTGTCCTCCTCTGTACTCACAGTGACCAGTGCCACGACGGAACCGCGCTGTTCGTGGCATGTCAAGCAGATGTAGCAAACCACCTGAACAACGGCCCACTGAAGGCTGAAGAGCTCTCGGCGAAGACTGGCATTGAAAAGGACAAGCTGGAGCGGTACCTACGCAACCTGTGCAACAGTCACATCTTTGAAGAGGTAGGCCCGTCGATTTTTGCCAACAACCAATTGTCAATTACCTTCAAGGCGGAGACAAAGAGGGCCCTTGTTGCACACTGTGCCGACGAAGCGCGTGCATCATCGTGCAAGGCGTGGGACGCGCTCGTAACGCCAGGATTCAAGGGCTCGACCGCGCCCAACAAGGCACCCTTCAATATTGCGTACAATACTGAGCTCGACATCTTCCAATACGTTTCCAAGGTCAGGCCAGATATTGGCGCACGAGCAAAGGTTGCCATGGCTGGCAAGGGCCTCAACTTGGGCCAATATCTTTCCTGTTCGATGTCCCCACACCTCGCCACGCCCTTGGTCGAAGCTGACAGTGCTATTAGTATACCCCTGGGCCGTGGAACGTGGAGCGACGATCATTGACGTAGGTGGCGGTGTCGGTGGTGCAACCCTTCCTGTGCTGCAGGCACACCCGAGCTTGAAGTTGGTCATTCAGGATCTGCCAGACACTGAACCACGCTTCCTGGAGGTGAGAGACCCCATTGATCTGGTCCAGCACTGGGCAGACTATGCTTATTAACATAACCGAGGGCCCAGAACCTGGAAACGAACTACCCAGACGTGCAAAAGTCCAGACGAGCTTCGTTCCTCGGCCACGACTTTTTCACACCTCAACCCAGGAAGCATGAATCGCTCTTCTTTTTGCGCCACGTTATCCACGACTGGCCCGACGAGGAGGCGGTTGCCATCCTCCGCAATCTCGCACAGGCCATGACTCATGCTAGCAAGCTGCTTATCTGCGAGCACCTGGTCTTGCCCACCTACCGAGAGCGGCCGCACGAGGCGGAAGCCGATGGCTTTGCCGCTCCGCCTCCGCTCCTGGCGAACTGGGGGGCAGCTCCAACCAGCCGACTGGACCTGCAGGTGCTGGCGTGTCTGAACGCGAAGCAGCGCACTACCGCCGAGTTTGCCAATCTGGTATCCAGGGCTGGTCTGAAGGTGGTCAAGCTATGGCACAACTTTGGCGATGAGGCCATTATTCAATGCAGTCTTGCGTGAGCAGACCAGCCTGGTCTTCATGCACTCTCATCTGCTTCCCTGACACCGGCTCGGGTTCAAGGGCTCTGTTGGCCAATATGTGCTGTCTGATGATGTAGCAGTCTCATGATATTGTGTGCCTAGTGCTCATTCAGCCATCTGAAGCCCCAGGCTTGTCAAGCCTACATCTATTATAGGAGGCCTGTATTCACTCAACCTTTCTTGCACCTCGTCAATCATTGTGATAGCAAGTTGACATCGGCAATGATGGTAACCGAGATATCTCTGAAGACGTCCCTCTATCTGGCGTATGCGCTTCTTTGCCTCCTAATAGCCGTGGTACGCATCGTCTCCAGCCGCAGGACAGCTTCCTCAGGTACATTCTTTCGAAATCTTCAAGGCGAGAGTCTGGTAGTCCTGCCTCAGGACACGAGGTTCACTCGCTTTACACATGGGTTAGCCAGGTCCATTCCAAGCGTTGGGTGAGCATGAGCTGATCGATGACCCATCACCCATAGCCGCGAACTATCCAACCAAGGGCTGTCCATCTCGCCGACGGATCCCTATCTGGTGAAGAATGGTTCGATTAAGGAGCTTGTCATCTTCAGCCCGTCACAGACCCGAGAATTCTTTGCCGCCGATGGCAAGGATCATGAGAAGAAGAGCGACTGCAACTTTGGCCACTACTTCTATCGGTAAGCTATACAATGCTACTGCCAGGTGAGTATATGGCTGACTGATCGATCCGTAACTAGGACGCTCGGGCAGTGTGTGGGTGTGCAGAACGGACCAACATGGCACACGTCCAGACAGTATTTGGAGCCTCACTTTTCCTTTTCAGCGGCCACCGCTCGCCTACATGCCTATCGAGACCAGTTCGAGAAGTGGATTGCCCGTCTGCCTGAAGACCCCGAGGCTGGCGGCGAAAAGACGGGTGTAGGATTCTGCATAGACAGCGAGGTGGCATGTCGCCAGCTGCCTTTCAGACTCATCGCCATGGCTCTGTACGGCGACATGCTGACCGACAGTCTCTTTGGCCAGCTATGGGACTTGAACACTGCCCATGAGCACATTGTCCACAGCGCTTTCCTGTCCAAGTGGCCCCAGTCTTGGTTTTACCACTGGCTGCCCACCCGGTCGAACAGGGTGTTGAGGCAGTACGACAAGGACTGGAAGGATCTGAACTTGTCCATCATTGCTGAAGCAAAGCAGGTCAATATATAACTCGCTGTCCCCTCTGTCAGATGATGCTTGTGCTAATACAATCTCGTACAGGCCAAGAAGAAGAACATTGTTTGTGCTGCAGTGGACATTTACGAAGCAGTTGAGAACGGAGACATGAACTTGACAATGGTATCTATAGCCCTCAATCATCCATCAAGTCAAAAAGAATGCCTGCTCAACGGTGTGTCCCTTTAGTATCTGCAGTCCCTTGACGAGATCCTCTTCACCAACATCGATGTCACCTCCACCATGTTTGCTTCCGCGCTCATCAACCTCGGACGACATGGCAGCTTCCAGGATGAGCTGCGCGAGGAAATCCTAGCCAACTCGGACAGCAACGACTCGTGTGCAGCATACATGCGTCGAGAAGACTCTCTCTTGCACAAGACGTACCTGGAAGTTCTTCGGATCAGTCCCCCTGCATGCAAGTCTGCCCGATGCCTCACATCATTGGATGTGTATATATAAGATGCTAACAACTCCCTACAGGGTTCTCCCTCCCCGAAGTCACGGCCGTGGAAAAGCGAATCGGCGGTTTCCTCATCCCCGCGGGGACCAGCGTGATTACCGACATCCATCGGCTGAACAAACTGTCCCCCGTTTGGAACGGCGAAGGGGGAGGAGGAGGAGGAGGAGGAGGAGGAGGAGATCATCATCACGACGGCGACACCTTCCGGCCGCAGCGCTTCGACAGCCTGTCGCGCACGCAGATTCGGTACAGTCTGCATGGCTACGGAATCGGCCCACGCAAGTGTCTGGGCAAGAACTTTGCCAATCTGATTATCAAACTGTTGATCCTGGCGACGCTGAGGGAGTATCGAGTTGTTGTCGATGGCACACTGACGAATATCAGAAGGGATCGCTTTACTTGTACGCCCGAGCAGGTCGTGCATTTCATTCCAAGGGCAGCGCTGAAGACTGAAGACTGAGGACTGAGGACTGAGGACTGAAGAATGAAGACTAAAGACTGAGGATGATGAGGCCTATGATCATGTCAGGATGAAATAGGTTGTGAACCCCTGGCTGATGGAAAACAAGGGGTCAATGAATATTGTCCTCGACATTGACTGCTTGCTCACTTCTGTACAAGAATATCCACCTCGTGTGACTGACCTCTGCGTATGACCTCTGCGTATGCCTTCGATTTGCTTTTGCCTGTGCCTCCTGGTACAACGTCGACTCACAGCCCTCCACAGCTTCCACCTGCGGTGACTTTTCCCGATCTCGTTGCTGGTCTTCTTGAATCCGTGCCTGCTTGGGTCAAGCCATATTCAATCTTCTTGGCGACTGGCATTTCAATCGGCATCTCGATCTGCTCGTCATTGGCGCGATTATGGAAAATCTGCAGCAATTGCCTCAGGTGATTGCCAGCCATCACATTCACATATTGTTCTGCGGCCTTCTTGATCGTCCCATCGTTGCCGGCTTTGAGCTGCTCCTGGAAATAATCATAGGATTTTCTCGTGGTCTGGTTGCTTGCCCCATACGTAGCCATTCTAAGAGCGATCCGCACTGCAGAGCGTTCTGACACTTCGGAAAAATCGACGAATTTCAGGGTCTCGCAGCCCTTAGCTAAGCTAGCTTCCATCTTGCGGAACTTGGGCCCGGTCCTAATTGCGTCGGTTGCTGACAGCCATGGCCATGTCTCGCGCGTCTTTTCTGGAATCTTTGCCCACACATACTTGGCCAAGTCAAGGATTAGTGTATCATCGACTGCCCTGCCCACCAGGTTGGTTTCGTTGATCAGTTTTATGCCCTTGAGCGTGGAAGCCGTGACTCTGTAACTGCCTATGTCCTGGCTTGCTACCTCGATATGCTCGCCGATAATATTGATTGGGACTGGTTTGGCTACCAGGAACCCTTCTGTTTGATCGAAGGTCATGACGACCATTCGTTTGGCACTGACATGTCCAGGATCTGCTTGGCAAACACCCACTGGCACCTCGGTCTCTTTGTAGGGTAGAGCGCGTCTCTGGACCAACTTTTGCTCCTCCTCGTCATCCTCGAGGCTGATTGAAAATTTCTGTGCGTCCGGATAGACGATTTTCCGAGGCCTCGATCCGACCTGGTTTTGCTGTCGTTTGGGAGGATGCTGAATCAGCTCTGCCGGGCTCGGACTTGGCCCGGCCTCGTTCGCAGTTCCTCCATCAACAGATGAGTGGCGAATCCGCCTCTTTCTCATCGGTGCTAATGGCGGTCTATCATTAGTCCAGCCTAGGCTCAGAAAGGTCGACATGTTGATCTGCCTATTCAGTCGTTCTGGATCCTCGTTGAACCGGCGCGCCATATCCCCCAGCCGGAAAAACTCCTTGTCGTCTTTCTGCTTCAGACTGGTCAGCTCTTCCTTCGATGGCGCCGTCGCATTCGTTCGCATGCGTTCTAGAATACGCTTCTTGGTCGCCTCGAGAGTGTGGTTTGAAGCTGGTGGCATGACTGTGGTAATCTGCTGTCTTGTTCAGAATAATAATAAAGAGATATGAAGGAGAGAAAGATCAAGAGTAAAAGAAAAGGCCAAAAGCAGGATGAGCACCAGTGTTGACCATCATCACATCCAAAACGCAAGTGATCAGAAGCCCAGAATCTTCCACCCGGTAATGGGGTGACTTTTGATCAAATGATAGTACTATAGTAGTTGAATTGATAACTCCTTTGGTGTGAATGATGAGCTTGCTGATATAAATGGTGAGACTTCCAATATGAAGGACAGGCTGCTGCTTTGACCTGGCTGTCAATACCTCCCCCACATTGAAAGTCTGCTTGAGGTCCTCAACATGACACAATCATTACTGAATCTTCTTCACCCTCTCTTCCCAGGAGACAGTTAGTGTTGCAGCTAGTCAGGGCTGAGCATACAGAATCAATTTCATGCTCATCACCCTCTCAAATAGACTGCAGCTCCAGAGGTATAACAAAACAACTGGATAGATGTCACAGAGGTGAACAGGACGAGGAGTTGTGTCGTATGGTTTTTCGTGTGATCCGTCTCTGGTGGGGTATTGATCCCCTTTTGGTCGGAGTATGCTCTCCTTGGTTCTGATGGTTTGATGGTCAGTTCAGTATTGTTCGTATTCTCGAGGTCTATTCCCTCTTCTACTGATACGATACTACTTGTGTGTGCCAAGAGCTTGGCACATCCCCTTGGT
>QQSL01000078.1:0-86760 GCA_003693665.1 Chaetothyriales sp. CBS 134920
GAAGAAGAAGAAGAAGAAGAAGAAGAAGAAGAAGAAGAAGAAGAAGAAGAAGAAGAAGAAGAAGAAGAAGAAGAAGAGGCACCACCCTGGAAAGCGTAGATGAGCAGCATCGTGGTCGATTTCCTTCTCTCTCTGGCTCATGGACTTGGAGTGGCGCTTCCAATCGACAGACAGAAAAAAGCGATACAGCGGAGACTGCTGCCGCCGGGACGCTGAGCAACAAAATAAATGTCAGAAGCCGCCCGCCGCCAGGTGTGATATGATAGTTTTGTAAACGTCCTTGAGGAAAAAAGATGCATCTCCACGCTGAATGCTGGGCGATAACTAACACCACCCAGTACGGCAAAGACGGAGCTGACAACTGCATACATAGCAGAAGCCCAGCCAACGATCGGGAGTAATGTCAGGGACCATTACCATGGTCAGTGAGAAAAGGCCAGAGGTGCCGATGCCCTGTACGGCTCAAAAAGAAAAAAGATCCTATAATGACTTTCCTCAGACATATCAGTATATCCACACCCCAGAGAAGATGGCAAAGAGGGTTAGACAGGCGTAGAAGACGATGAAGCGGTCAAACAAAGAGAGAAAAGACCAGACGTAAAGCTAGGGCACACATCAGATCAGCATCATGTCAAAAGGCGACCATTCAACTTTTTTCAGGGCTGATATCAGGTTTGCAATACCCAAAAAAAACACACACAAAGGTGAAGCAGGCCTGTGTGTAGCCTTCCATGGAGCAACTGTAAGGCGCTCTGGAGTACGTTCGGTTCGGCGTGTCCTGTGTAGAATATATTCGGAATCCTTGAGCGTCTGATCGTTGATGAGGCTTTTTTTTTTTTTTTAACAAAGGGATTCAGAATGCACAAGGGGGAATATTGAGGGTAATTGGGCAAGCCATGGCATTGAACAGGCAGCAGTTTCTTGAACTTGGACATATTAACACCATTCATTTCTTTCTTCTTTCCCTTGAAAAATAAGCCAATCATATATCGCTTGTATCATGTGATCAGTAAAATGCCTCAGATTTGGCACTAACCAGGTTTGGAAATCAACACTCGCTCTGAGAGAGAGTCAGATGAGTTATTGAAACTTTGGCTAAATAATGTTCCCCAAGTTACGGGCGGCTACCTGCCTAGGTATGTGAAGGTTTACTTGGAACTAATAAAAGCCAATATCAACCAATGGAAACTTCGGTTGCTGCACCAACAGCCTGACAGAAACTCAAGACCCAGTGTGTTCAGGCAGTCAAGTATGTGCCACATGTGAAAACCTACTACTAATATCAAAAGCTGGAGTGCTGTTATGTATTTATTAGGAGGACAAGGGTATTGGAAGTGAATTGCTCCACTACTTGAATGTTGTTGTTATATAACACGTTCTGTATATGGCCAAAATATACAGCCAACTCGCTCAGCAGCGACAATGGGGCGTCCACAATATTACCCCCAGAATTGGCAGGGAGAGCCAGCTGATTGATGCCCAAGAGAGTCCAGGAAAGTTTTGAGGACCGTGTGTGGGTGGGTGACCCTGAACCTTGGTGGTCTCTCTGCAGTTTCCATGGCCCTCGAATGGCGATAAGAAGATGATGGATGGTACTTGAAGGTGGGTCAAGTTCTTTCTCCTCTTTTTTTTTCACCCCTGAGTTCAGAGTTTGGGGGAGAAATTCTGGGTGCAGAAAAGAGAGATAGCTGTGTTTACTCGCTGAACGAGTGTCTGTACTCTATGAGCGAGCTGCGCCTTCGTACAATCTCGTCTTCATCTTTGGCTGGTGGTCCTTTATAGTTCTTGGCGCCCCAGATAAAGTACCACAGTAGTGAGATGAGCATACCGCCAGCGAACACGACAGAGGCGTAGTTCATCGTCTGGCTGTTGATTGGGATCACGGCGGGCATTGAGAAGAGCGGGGTGACGAGCAATGACCAGGCTGGGAAGACGTGTTAGTACAGGTAGAGAGACAGGTAAGAGGGAAACACTTACCAATTGAAACAATATTGCATATCCAGCCAAACATCTTGAAGTCGTAGCATCCGTTCTTGAGGTCTCTGCGGTTTCGAAGCACGGACATGATAATCGGCATAACATATGCAATAGTGAGAAAGATGACGCCGCAACCGCTAAAGGCGTTGAAAGCTGCCGTCGAGCCGAACCAGATTAGGCCTAGGAGCAGCTCGGCGACCATGATCATCATCATGGCATTCAGGGGTACATCCAGCTTCTTGTTCACAATCTTCCACCAGCCAGAGCCGGGGATGGCGTTGTCCCGCGCAAAGGCCCATGCACAACGTGAAGAGGCAGTGGTACAGCATGTTCCACACAGAATGCCCAGGACCATGATTGGAATGGTAAGAGCAAAGGCACCGGCCTGGTTGCCAACGGCAGAGCTGAGGATGACAGGAAGGGGCTGGGCGTAGGGGGAGGCGAGGATGGTAGCAATGTCGGGAAGGACGAAGACAAGGGGAACCAGGAAGATAAAGCCGCAGAGGAAGTTCATAACAAGTGCGCGGGTCATGGCCTTGGGTACTTGTGTTGCTGGTTCTCGGACTTCCTCGCACATTGATAGGATCATGCCGGTTCCTGAGGTGGCATATGCTCCATGAAGAAGACCGATGAAGAAGGCCCTTGTAGAGGTTTAGGACAAGATACAGGAGGATAAAGGGGTGTGACATACCAACCATCTGGCCAGCCAGATGAGTTCTCGAAACTGCCAAAGACGTACGAGGCATTATGTCGACCTTCCTTTGCGATGGCGAGAGCGCAGACTATGATAGCTATCACTCCGCTAAAGGTCCAGAAGATGGCAAAGGTCTACAGGTGTGTTAGTGCTTGGGTTGACAAGGGGGAGTGTTGACAAGGGAGTGTTGACAAGGGAGTGTTGACAAGGGAGTGTTGACAAGGGAGTGTTGACAAGGGAGTGTTGACACGGGGGAGAGTGCCAGGGTTGACCAGGGAGAGGAGAGAGAGTGATAGAGGACACACATCAAGTATTGGAAGCCATCTGTTGGCAAGGGATGAAATGGCATTACAGAGCAGGGTCACTCCCAAGAAAACCAAGTAGTAGTGGTAGTTCTTTGCATCCCAGATGCCATTACCTTCACTGTCTGTGAAGACATTGACACAGCCTACAATTAGCAAGGTTGTGCCAAAGTTGACTGCCAATGTGATCATGAGGTTGCCTAGAAAGTAAGCCCATCCACACAGCCATGCCATAATGTTGCGGTATTTATGGGGCGCCAGCATGAAGGTCTGGTAATAGACCCCTCCAGCGGTGGGATAGACTGAGGTGATCTCGGCCAGTGAAATAGCTAAACACATGACAATTGCGCAGACTGTGACCCATCCCCATATGATGTTTACAGGACCACCGGCGACGAGAGGGTAGTAGAGCGTCGTGCTCAGTCCATACGGCACCGAAGCAAGCACGAAGGACATGAATGCAACAGTCAAGGTCGAGCGCGATCTCGTCAGCTCGGATTGATAACCGAGGATGTCGAGGAGCTCGTCGGCAGCAGTGGATTGCTGTCGCTCAATACTGGGCCTGGCGTGCTTAAAGTCGGAGGCATGGTCCTGGGCCTTTTGGCCGTCGCTATCGGGAGAATACTTCATGATGGTGCAAATGGGGAGATGTTGTTTGTCTGTGTTTGTGCCACGGGGCGAGCAGCGCTGGTGATAAGCCTGGGGAGGAACCAAGGTCGTGGATGTCGGGGTTGCTTGGGCACAAGCTTGGGCAGGTTGTTGCGTTGGGGAAAGCAAGGATGCGCCACCATAGGCACAATCCCAAACACAGGATCGAGGGGCTGTGGTCGCGTGAGTTGTTGCTTTTTGGGCTTGAAGCGTACGGCACTCGACGGGTTGTTTAGGAGCAAGGGTTGCCGAGATGTCTGAGTGATTTCAACCTGACGCAGGGCCCTTCCCTAAGTAGATCTCTCGTATCGCCAATGGAAACACCCTCGTCATCATCGCTCATCATCTATCGGGTGGAAAATTCTTGGGCAAATGATATCGAGCGCTAACGCCCTTTTCCCACATGTTTGCCATCCACGATTTTCGTGGCGTTGTCCCTTGGGGCTGTCTCCTTTATCGTCCAATCAGCCTGGCCGAATTTGAACTTTTAGCAAGGCTGAAAGGTGGAGAGGCATATGTATGGGCCCTGATTCGCTATTCAGCTCGGCCTAGAGTTGTGGGGGAAAAGGCTAATGCTACCGTAGCGTCCACGTTCCCATAACAGGCTTAAGCTTATTTCCAGGCACTTGCGCCCAATCAGAAGATGGAATTGAGCGCTGATCAGTGCCACACACGTGACATTATCATGTGATTCCACGTGACTATCCCAGAGTGCCAATGCGGAAGACCCCGCACGAGCCTGTAACAGAACCACGGCAGACCAATCATTTACCGCCCCCACGACTGCCTAAAATTTCGTCGCGTCCAACAGACCCCTCACCAAAAACAACTCTCGCGACAAGGAGCGTTGCATATTAGACCCATTTGGCCGACCCTCTCTCTTCTTCATCATGGACGGACCCTCGCAGTCCACGAAAAGGCGGCTCGACACGACTCTCGAGACCCCTTCATTACCTGCCGCAAAACGAGCACGATTATCCAAGACGGACCTACAGCAACCAGCACCGAAACACCCTAGAGCCTCGTTTCTCGAAGACCACGTCGAACTGACCGACACAATTTCCGAGTGGCTCGAGTCCATCGGATCAGACCGAGAAAAGCGTTGCCGGTCAGACAGCTACCTTCACGCCTCGAGCGACGACCTCATCTCGAGAAACCTCACAAGATCAGCGCCACAGATGGCCTACAACCGAGATGCAGATGGATACGCCGTGCCACTGACGCCTGGTCCATCCTACGGATCAGTCGCCCCGTCAGACCCTGGCTCGGGTCGATCATCAAGAGCTCTTGTTGAAGACCCGCTCTACCGAAACCTGAACCTTGCGGCAAACGGCATCTACATGCGTCCTCCGGACGATCGGTTCCCAGAACACGTCTCCAGCCTGGTTGACCAGGTTCGCCAGAGCCGTGACTCCCCAGGCCCAACTCTTGATCAAGTACGGCACGACGCCGAGCTATACCAGCTTGAGATGGAAGGGCTCGACGAACCCGCCGTGGAAAGATACTTCGGCAACAGTATTTTGCCTTATCCCAACCCAGGAGACGACCTGAGGCGCAGCGATAGACAGCCGATGTCTAGACATGTCGTCCCCAACGCCGGACCACAATTCAGAGTCAGCAACCCAATCCCCGACATGCTGTACGGATACAGTCGCCATCATGCATTCCCCGGCCAGCAGACGCAACTCATCTCCATGGGGACCGAACCAGTCGCGAACAACCAGGATTTGATGTACCCGTTCTTCGTCATTGAATTCAAGGGCAATGGTGGAGATCTCTGGGTAGCAACGAATCAATGCCTTGGAGGATCCGCATCTTGCGTCAACATCGCAGAACGCCTCAACCGTCAGTTGAAGGCATGCAAGAGCAGCAAGGTCAAACCAGTTGACAGCACCGCGTTCAGCATCGCCATGAACGGTACTGAAGCACGACTCTATGTCTCATGGAAGCACAGCGACTTGGACCACTACATGCAAAAAGTCGACAGCTTTCTACTCCAGAAACCCCAGGACTACATCGAATTCCGCAAGCACGTCAGGAATATCATCGACTGGGGGAAGGACACTCGTTTGAAGGAGATTCGAGAATCATTGGACACTCTTTTGGAAGAAAGCCGGAAGCGAACCTCTGAAGCGGCGAAATCTCGCCCACCACCGACTAGAGACTCAACCAGCAAGAGCAAAAGGCACAAACCCCCTCCATCGCGTAAAAGCAGCACCAGCGGGCACGACACCGAGCAAGAACGAAGCGAACAGGAAGACCCGTATTGGCAATGGAGCGCAACAGCCGGACGGTACTACCATGTCAACCCCGACAGGACCATCGAATGGGCGCCATCAACACAACAGCCTCCTTACCCGGAGAGCGGCTAATTGAGCGCATCAATACGGTCTCTGGGACATCGACCATGAAGGAGGGGAAATGTTAGGGGGCAGTGGCAGTCAGAATGGGACAGGGTTGCAGAACAGAGGTGTACAATTAACAGGAGGTGGTACAAAGGACCACAGAAGCTAGGAACAGAAGTGGCAGATTATATACTGGTGCAGGCAGACCAGAAACAAGCAGCAGGTCAGGAAATCAACACACACACAAGCAAACACAGCAAACACAGCAAACTCAGGTCCAGCCCTGTAACAGATTGGTTTGTAAAGAATAGTATGATAATCTTCCATGTATGAAAGATTACAGGAGGTACTTATGGGACCGATGAACTCTTGGCATGTTTGCTTCCGAGTTCGAGGTCGGGTAAACACCGGGAGATGAAAAGTCACACCAAGGCCAAGGAGATGAAAGCCGACGAAACAACGGCAGTGCCAGAAAACGAGGAGTAAAATAATCTCAGAGTCGATCGTATTCTTTTCGCTCGAGACCTCTCCCGCCACAGTAGTTTGCATTCAGCACAGCCCAGAGCGGAATCCTGATGACGGCGACAAGTGCCAGTGACGGCCTAATCTCCCAATGAAAGCATGGAAGAAGGGTGTCTAACTCTCAAACGCAAACAAGAGCATGGAAGCAGGGTGTCTAACTCCAACGATGGAAGAAGGGGGTCTAATCGATCATGCTGTTCTCCCCGTAAGACAAAAACCTGGAGAAGCTGTCGGCATTTGATTCGCCGGAAACTCTTTTTTGATTGCCGATGGCGGGGTGAAGACCACTCCAGACTGGGGGATGGTTCATCAAAGTACCCCATGCAAGACCAGACGCCGATAGAAACAGTGTGCAGATAAAGAGTCAGACATTCGACGCCCTTGCCAACCACAGCTCCTCCTCAGAACCCCCCACACAATGGCAGCTGCACTGAATCTATTCTCCCTCGAGGGCAAGACAGCCCTGGTGACTGGCGGCACAAGGGGAATTGGCCAGGCCATGACAATTGCTCTGGCCGAAGCTGGGGCCGACATCATCCTTGTGCAGGTAAGTCGGCTACAACTCGTATGAATCTTGCACCCTGCTCATACTACGCTTCAGCGAGATCAATCCAACAAGCAGACTTATGAGCAAGTCCTAAAGCTTGGCCGGAAAGCCACTATCTATGAGGCAGAGCTCTCAGACCAGTTGGCCGTTGCCAAGATAGTACCAGATCTCGTCAAGGCCGGCCATGATATGCAAATCCTGCTCACGTGTGCTGGAGTCCAGAGGAGACATGACGCTCATGAGTTCCCTGACGAGGACTGGAACTTTGTGCTCCAGGTCAATCTCAGCGCTGTCTGGACCCTGTGCCGGGACTTTGGTGCCTATCTTTTGGCTAAGCCAGATCCACCAGCTGGCCAAAGCAGGGGTAGTATCATCAATGTGGGATCTCTCCTCACTTTCCAGGGCGGCTTCAGGGTCCCAGCATATGCTGCCTCTAAGGGTGGCGTCGGCCAGTTAACCAAGGCGCTCAGCAACGAGTGGGCTGGCAAGGGAATCCAAGTCAACGCAATTGCCCCAGGCTACATCGATACCGACATGAACGAGGCTCTGATGAAGGATGCGAAAAGACAAGCCTCCATTCTTGAGAGAATACCCGCAGGCCGGTGGGGCAGACCAGAGGACTTCAAGGGTCCAATTGTCTTCCTGGCCAGTGAGGCTTCGGCCTATGTCAGTGGAGAATGCTTGACAGGTGAGTCTACTGATGATGAAGCCCGCTTACAATCCATGATCTCAAGCTAACACATATATAGTCGACGGTGGATGGATGGGTCGGTAGGCACTGCCTGTCTGTGCTCATCTTGACGAGCTGCTTGGCTCTGGGAATCACTTCTGGCCACTTCCTCTCTCTGCTGCGGTGAAGCAACTGTAGAACAAAAAAGTCCTAGAATTGACAGCAGACAATACAATCTTGGCTTCGGCGTCGGATCCTGCCCAACATTGATTCTGTGTGCTCTCTCCTATCTCACCATCTCAGCCTGCGCTCTTGAGATCTTGCATCGTCTAGACGATCTCGTTCAGAGGGCTGACCCAGATAATCAACCCAAGAGACAGCACATCATATTTAGCATCTGCACAGAAGGACCAACTCACGAGATTTGGGCACATTATACGACAGAAGAGGATGGTAATCGGATATATAATAACAAGATTTGGAAGAGTTCCAACCTAGCAATTGCGGGCGAAGTATTGGGATTTCTTGAAGTCGTTGACGATGTGATGAAGTGAGTCGATAGTGAATCAGTCAAAGCTACTGTGGACGGCCGCACAGCATTAGGTAGCACCTTTCTCCTCCCTTGGCTAAGATCTCGCTCTACTGACCGGCCTGCAAGAAGACGCTGACAAAACAAGGGCAAGAATTCGAAGAGTCATCACCCTGAAATTACAGAGAAACTGGTGGAATTTACATTGTCAAGCCACTATTTACTTGCGCAGTATTCCTCTTGCACCATGCCATGTCAGCGCCCCGACTGCCAGTTTGATATATATATATATATATGTCACGGTGGCGGCCAACTGATCCATCAACATCAATCAGCCTGACCCTTGTCCAGCGGCGCGATCCCGCCAAAGCCCAGCTGCAAACCCAACGAGATCGAACTAAAGCCGTCCACCAGACCGACCATGACCAAGACTCCATTCATTCGCTCCGGCCTCACCACATACGTGAGAAGAGTGAGGACTGAGACGGCCAAACGTGCAGGCACACTCATGTATATGAAATCATACCGTTTGTTCCTGTGTTGGTTTCTCAGACTGGATTGAAAAGAATAGAGGGATTGGTACGCAAACTTACCGTATCGATAGAACCCATCCGGTGGTGATAGCGGCCAGGACAAGCCCGGCCAGGTGTTGTATCTGGCTGACCTCGGGAACACTGTCGAGGTATGAGAGGGAATCGCTGTCGATGGTGCTGGAGGGTTGCACGAGGCGGTGGAGCATGGGCACTGGTGGGATCGACAGAATAGTTGAAGGGCGAAGCGTGAGAAGGCCGAGTGCAAAGGAAGATATGGCAAACGCGTGCAGGTATAATTGGCGGATGAGCGAGGGAGTAAAGGGTGACGAGGTGGAGGAGACAGGAGACGGCATGGTGTGTGGTTATCAAAGCGGTTTGTTCACGGGTGCCGGCTCCTCGAGTCGTCGTTATAACTCTATCTCCGATTGTCAAAGGGGAGGCAGACGACTAGACAATAGATATAGTCGTCCGGCCTCGGTCTTCATCCAGTCTTCATCACCTTCGTTGAGGTTCATACACTCCGTGGTGCGAGCGTTGGCCTTCGGTTGAACATAACCATCGGAGGATTCTGCCAGTGTAAACGGTGCCTTACGTTGCTCTCCGTTGGTCAGTAGTTGGACGTCAAGGTTGACCATTAGTAAAAGCCCGTTAATGGAGGGGAACGGAGGGTTGACGGAAGACGGGGCTCGTATAACGGCGCCGGGGTTTAACTCGGGAGCTGATATTATTGGTGATAGATAGTAGCACCTCGCTATCCGTGGCCATGCAAATGTAGACTTGATGCTGGACGCCTTCAGGGATTCAGGATGGGTGTTTTTCGTATCATTTTCATCATTCAGCCGTGGCAGAGCTGTCTGGCAGAGCTGTCCCAAGGACCACGGGCTTGTACATGCAGAAAGAGCCCCTCAAGCCAAGTGAGCGTGCATCTAGCCTCTGAAGGATGGACGATCTTCATCCACAGGAATGCGCTGGTGTCAAATACTCCAGTGATACGGTACCTTGCTGGCGAGAGTGTTGTGGCGAAAGGAGGGTCACGCCACTCACCAGGTCAGGCCGTCGTTGATGATGGCTGTCCTTGTCCTGGTCTGGAAGTACGAGTACGTGCAGTTGATCTCCATCCATACACCACCAGCCCAATGTGTACCGTCATGCCCACTCTATTAAAATCACTCCTCCCTCCGTGTCTTGCAAGTTAAAACACCGAAGGAAGGCGCTAATAAGCGCTAGTCCAAGATCGGTTAAGCGATTTAGAATTAGTACGAATTAGCTCGTTCTAACCCCTTTTCTTTGCCAAGAGAGGACGACGAAGAAAAACAGCCATTGCAGCCGATTTGCCAGGTTCGTGAACAGAGAGATTACTGTAGCTATGCCCCCAACTAGTGGCAACCACCGGCACTCCCAAGATCAACCATCTTGTTCTCGACCAGTGCACTGGATGCCTTTACGGCCTTTACAGCCTTGACCGAGAGGCCGAGAGCTTCACTCTAGAAGAGTTTCTATGGGCAAGACGACGTTTGGGTTCCGGTTGAGTTGCCAGACTTGAAGAGAGCAAAATAAAAAGATTGGCCTTGTTGCCTCCAAGCGAGACAGGGCTGACCTCTACTCTCCCAACAGGTGACATTACGACGATTTCCCTATCACACCATGGGACATACCTTCTTTTCTTCATTCTGCTCTGGCTTCTGACTGGAGCTCGTGAGTATGGACCTATATAACCAAACAGATCGATAGACAGAGATGCCTTGTACGAGATGGAGATTCGAGAGTGCACTCAACTATGCAGAACCACACTAGACATGCTCATGTCTTCATGTCACAAAAGAAAGTCTGCCTGTGTCCCGGTGTCTCACGCTGAAGCATAGGCACTAATATTTTTGCGGTACTAATCTTTTTGCCGTTCTCAGGAGCTGAGTTTCTCAATAGGGCTTCAATAAGCAAGCGGCCAGCAAGTTAGTTATGGCCGTAGCCAGACTTTGGACTTATTGACTTATTGACTTGGTGGCTTATTGGCTGATTGACTTATTGACTGATTGACTATCCAACATGATATATTCTGCATCACTGCAAAGGCTGACAGGCATATTCGACAGAAGGATTCCCTTGGGCAGCATACCCACTTTCAACAACGATCTACATGGCCATTCTTTTGTCGCAGGATTGACAAAGACATTCTTTTATGGCCCTTGACATCATCCTTGTCTTTGAAGAAGCAAACACCAAGGCTTCAGGCAACTTCCCTTTATCTAGTTGGTCATCCTCTTCGACCTGGAGGGAACACTCCTGCACGTTTCCGAGTTGAGGGGCCAATACGATTTTCTTTTCGGACAGAGAACAGAATGTCCGACCACTCCGAGGTCGTGACGAGCCAGATCTCTACCAACGGAAGTGGTTCGCAGCCGGTTTATTATGATGGACTAGATGGTGTTAACTTGGCAGTCGACAGCAAAGCGACAGCAGCGCTGGCATGGTCAATCTTATTCATCGTGGTGCTCGTGCTTGGGCTGCGTGCCTGGCAGCTTGTGAATTCTCATCTGAGGCTTCTGAACTGCCTGAATGCGGATCAGCTGCAGCAAAAGTACTGGTCGATTGACCAATCGAGATGGTGGCCATGGATGAAGAGAGAAGTCATTTATGCACCGCTAGCCACGAAACGACACAACCGTGAGCTCCAGCTATCGAAAGCACACAACTGCGGCACAATACCCGGCAGGATACACACTGTGCTCTTGACGCTCTACCTGATCGGCAACATTGTGTTTTGCCTACTGCTGGATTTCAGAAACGAGAGGCTTGCCATCCTAGCAGAGCTCCGCGGTCGGTCTGGGATTCTTGCTGTGGCAAACCTGCTGCCACTCGTGGTCATGGCCGGACGCAACAACCCGCTTCTTGGACTGCTGAAGATCAGCTTCGACACCTTCAATCTTTTTCATCGCTGGATTGGACGACTAGTTGTTGCCGAGTCAGTAATACACGTGCTGGCCTGGTTTGCTGCGTACAAAGAGTCGGAAGGTGCTGCCGCAGTCTCTCGCAGTCTTATCAGCGATCCCTGCATCGCCTGGGGACTGGCCGGAACAGTCTGCGTGGCAGCGATGTCCATTCAAAGCCTGTCGCCTCTTAGGCATGCATTCTACGAAACATTTCTGCATGTGCATCAGGTCCTTGCTGTGGTGGGACTGCTTGGAATATATGTTCACCTGGACATACCCAAGCTGCCAGCCCTTCCCTTGATTCAGATTGCCCTTTGTTTATGGCTGGCAGAAAGACTGCTGCGGATGGCAAGGCTTGTCTACCTCAACTATTCGCGACAGCGTGGGTCAACAAGGCTGGTCGTCACTGCTTTGCCTGGCGAGGCGTCACGACTGTCATTTCAGCTTCCGAGACATGTTAACATTGCGCCGGGATCGCACGTGTATGTATACCTACCAAAGCTGGCTTGGTGGCAGTCTCACCCTTTCTCTGTCGCCTGGACCAACACTGTGCCTAAGCCAAGCTTCGGGGTGAACATTGAGCCGAAGACGCTCAGCGCGGCCGAAAGTCAAGTACTTCCCTCGGAGCGGTCAGCATTGCGCACACCCACGAGGCTCAGCCTCATTTGCGCGGCTCGCACCGGCATGACTCGCAAACTTTACGAGATCGCCCGGGCCTCGCCGAGCGGTACTGTGGAGATGGCGGGATTCATCGAAGGGCCATATGGGGGATGTCAATCGCTAGCAAGCTACGGCACCGTCTTCCTCTATGCTGGTGGCGCTGGCATTACGCACCACCTCGCCCAGATTCGACACCTCCTTCACTCTGGCCATGATAGAATGGCGGCCACACGCAAGATTGTGCTGGTCTGGACAGTCCGAGATACCCAAGCATTAAGCTGGGTTCGAGACTGGATGGAGGAGATCCTCACGATGCCGGGACGACGAGAGATGCTGAAGGTCTATCTTTATGTGACGCGGCCAAGGCAGCCAGAAGGCTTTATCGCTTCTGATGAGAGACTGCAGCTGATCACGGGACGGTGTTGCCCAGGGTCGGTGCTGGATCAAGAGCTGCCGCATCGGATTGGCGCGACCATGGTCAGCGTATGTGGGCCTGGCAGTTTTGCTGACGAAGTGCGAGCAGCCGTTCGCGCGCGCATTCACTTGGCTACTCTAGATCTGAGTGAGGAATCGTTTACGTGGTAGACTAAGATAGCATGTGGCGAACAACGTCGTACGAATTTGCTTCCTTCCAAAGTTTACGCGCCAAGAGTTCTCACAGTGTCCAAAGAAGCAAAGTGCAACTTGAGGTAAGCACGAGTGTTGCTAGCCCCCTGTCTTGGCACGGGCCGCGTCACGCCCGAGATTTGGCATCATCTGACGCCGCAGTGGCTGTACAGCGCAGGATTGCGTACACCACCAGGTAAGAAATTGATAAGACCTTGACGTCTCGAGACAGCCGAACTGGGCGTGCTTTGCTCCTTCGCAAGATCGATCTGCACAAGGTTTCGCTCAGAAGCTCCACACGGTCTGGCCCGTGCACGCGCTCTGGCTGAGGTAAGCGCAATCGACGGTTGCACTTGCCGCCTATATCCATAACTACCCATACCTTGGGAAAGGAAACTGCGACCTCTCTTTCCACTTCTTAGGAAACAACTGCGGTCGCCACAATGAGGCGTATGTTGAGTAAGATCAACAGGAAGAATGACAAGAGTGCGTCGCCCCCTTTCCACGCTTCGCTGCTAGTTGCCTGCCAATGGGCAGCCCCGCCCACTGGCAGGGCTGCCGTCGGAGCTATATCCACAGTATCGTGGTCAGATTAGCACTAACACGGTGCTCTAGTCCAAGAGAGCAATGGCACAACTGCGCCCAGGCTGTTGCTCAACAGCGACAACCCGGAAGCGGTCGTTGTCCGAGAAGTGACCGCCTTCTGTGAGTCTGGCGCCCCTGGAGCGGCCGACGCAGGCAATGAGTACCTCCACCTGCCTGCTATCGTGGATGCCGCCGAATCAAGCCCCGCAGCAGCCAAGGAGGCAGCGGCTGTCATTCGACATTTCTTGTCCAAGGACTTCTACAAGAAGGGCTATGCGCAGTACAATGCCATCATGCTCAGCCGCATTCTCACCGACAACCCTGGCCGCCCCTTCACCCAGAACTTTGATGTGCAGTTTGTCTCAACGGTCAAGCGACTTCTGCGCGAAGGCCATGACTCGAGCGTCCAGCAGATCCTCAGAGAGACGCTCGACTACTTGGAGGCGGAGAAGGCGCCGTCGAATGAGACGCTGCATCCGTTGATTCAGATGTGGAGCAAGGAGAAGGGCAGGGGCGCCAGCCTGCGCACTGGTCACATCGGGGTAAGCACATCTGGCTTGTTTGTTCTCGAATCGTTTGCTAACACCATACAGTACTCGGTGCCGCCGTTGCCACAGCAATACCACGGCCAGCGCGGTGTCCCTCAGCGCGGCCTCCCACCTCCCGAAGAGTTAGCCTCGCGCATCGAAGAGGCCAAGACAACAGCACGCCTGCTCATCCAGACCCTCCAGTCGACCCCTCCGTCAGAGCTTCTCTCCAACGACCTGGTCAAGGAGTTTGCGGAACGAGCGAGAGCGGCCAAGGACAGCATACAGCGATATTTGAACTGTGACAACCCGGCTCCTGATCCAGACACAATGCTCACGCTGATTGAAACCAACGACCAGCTGCACGTAGCCATGTCCAAGCACCAGAGAAGTGTACTGTTGGCCAGGAACAGCACGGCCAGCGGCACGCCTGGTAGTCAGCCAACAACAATCTCAGACTCGCGCTTGCCACCCCATCCCTCTGGCCAGAATGTGGTCTCTGGCAGCCTGGACCAGAACCAGCATTATTCGAACCTCAACGCGTCATACTCGCCACCACAGCGCAACAGCCAGGTCTATGCTGCGCCCACCTTGCCTCCACGGGACCATCAATTCGCGCCGCCGCCGGGTCCTCCTCCTTCACATGCCATTTCCTCTGCTCCTCGGCCGCAGACATCGAGCAGTGGTCGCAATGTTGGCGAGGATCCTTTTGCCGATGATGCATATGGTGACGGTGCTCCATCATCAGAGCAGCGTCAGTATTCACTCTTTGATCGCGCCAAGCATCATATCAATGCTGCCGGTCAATCTCAGCCCACAGAATCACCGTTATCAGAACAGGCGTCAAAGCCAGTAGACGGTCCCACAGACACTACGAGCTATGTGCAAGACACTGCTACCGCTGCCACCACCACGCATCGAGAAAGCCGTCCGAACACTGCAAATAGGATATAGCTGCCTCAGCGAATTTAGCGATAGGTCATCCACTCACAGAGTTTGGTGAACCGAGAGATACCCAATCAGTTAGAGATTTAAGCCGATGTAATTTTCCGAATGCAAAGACTCTCTATTCATTCATTCTTCCCGTTCATTCGATCCTCAGTGAACAGTCACCAACCTAGATCATCTCGAACATGACAGGCCACACAAGAAGCCAGCTGCTGAATAGCCCCAAGGTGACCAAGACGCCGCCGACAAGTGTGAGAAAGAGGGCTGCACCTGAACCAGCACAGCCGATCGAGAATAATCTTGTAGACAGCCTCCGCCCTGGATTGACCCTGGTCTTTGTAGGGCTCAACCCGGGACTGACAACAGCAGAAACTGGTGAGCACGCATGTTTGCATTCATTACATTTTGTATCTAATTACCTACTACCCCCCCTCCTCAAAACAATCAAAGTAGCTGAGAGACTGTTCTGTTTTGCCTGTTCTTCTTCTTCCTATCAAGGCCATGCATACGCACACTACACCAACAGATTCTGGCCACTGCTCCACGAGAGCGGCATCACCCCGATCCGCCACCACCCGAGCGAGACCCGGCAGCTCATGGACCTCTACTCCATCGGCAACACCAACCTTGTTTCCCGCCCTTCCCGCAACGGCAGCTCGCTGACCGCCGCGGAACTGGCCGAGGGCGCCGCCATCCTCGAGACCAAGATCCGCGCCTTCAGACCGCAGGCCGTTGCCATTGTCGGCAAGTCCATCTGGGAGGCCCTCTGGCTGGCCAAGACCGGCTCCAGGCTGAAGAAGGACCGGTTTAAATACGGCTGGCAGGATGAGGAGATGAATGTTGGAAGGGTGGTGGTGGTGGTAGGAGTAGAGGCCGGAGACGGAGACGGGGACGAAGAGTGGCCCGGAGCAAGGACTTTTGTGGCTACGACGACGAGTGCCCTGGCTTCGGGGATGAATGCAAGTGAGAGGCTGGAGGTTTGGAAGCCGCTGGGGGACTGGGTTAGGAGTAAGAGGGAAGAGACAGGTACTTAGGGGCCATAACTCCCACGTAATGCTTGGGCGCAAGCATAGAAGAGGAGACGTGGCGGGATAAAGAGGGGTCTGGATGCAGAGGCAGGAGCGTCTGACAACCATGTCCTACACGTGTACACTAGTGTACCACGGTTGTGGAGGCCGTCTATTGACACGCACTTTCCTGGAGGGGTTTTCTTCCCTCATGATACACGCTCTTGGCTCTTGAAACTTGCCCTGTGGCGCAAAAGTGGACCCGGCTCACATATGATTGGCCATTTCTAGTGAGGATCAGTCTCGGAGGTCTTGGCAGTGACTCAGCAACGACTTGGGAACGTGGCAGCGACGTGACGCACACCAGGTGCAGACGCAGCTAGTAAGCCACACACACTGTGCCACCTCACCTCGGCCATGGCAGGAATGGTTCAGTACAGCATTACAAACCAGCATTCACCCCCAAGAAACCAGCATTCACCCCCAAGAAACCAACATGTGTCTGATACCGCCGCACGAAGAAGAACCCCAAAACTCCAATCCCGTCATGGGGAATGAGCAGGGGACGGAGCTTCAACCTCTGATCAAGCAAAGCTTCCTGCTGCCGGCCGGCAGTAGTTGCCGCCCACCAAGTCCAAAGATCTGAAAATGTCGCAGTCGTAGATAGCCAAAATTGATGGACATGCCGGCATGCACGTACTTGGGCTGGCCCAAACCGTTGGATATTTGAGACTGACATTCAGTGAGAGAGTAATCGGTCGAGATAGCTGTCGATTTGATGTTGAAGGGGGTAGATCTCGGGGAAAATAGCCGAGGCATGATCACCCCAGTCTGTAGAGTAGTCGATTGTATTCATGAACTTGACGAATTCCCAATACTCTGGATACCATCCAGCACTTTCCCAGTCAAGTATAGCCACCACAGTCTGATGGTCATCGACAACGACGTGTCGGGGAGTAATATCCCCATGGGTAAGAACAATCTTATGGCATGTTCCCATTGTACTTTGCAGCATGTCACGGAGGATCTTGGGAACCTGTGGATGTATAGTCGATCGGAGAAACTCATTAAATTGTTTTTCGTTTTGGAATGGGCCACCTTGGCGTGTGTGCATACGAATGTCCATTGCAGGAGCGCTGTTAATCCCTCCAATATAGGCCCCTTGGAGTTGCCGCATCTTTTCAAGAATCTCGTGAAGCTGTCCGACAATCTTGGTCTTCTCATTGTGGTGCAAGATGGGCCATAGTTCTGACAAGGGTTTGCCTTTTATGTGTTCCATTACAATGACCACTGTTCCATCGGAATGAACACAGTTGTAGTATAGCTGTGGAGCTGGAATTGTAGTTGTCACAATGAACTGCAAAGTCTTTGCTTCATAAGGGCTCACATCAACCCCAAACTTGAAAACTGCACCCCTGTAACGAAACACTTTTTTGTGTGGTAAATCGAGCAAGATGCATTCAGGAATGCTTGATTGAGTTTGAAAGGATCCTCCGCAATGTCAACTGCTTTGGATATGTTTTCCGACTCCACGAAGTCCTGATTGAGTTTGAAAGGATCCTCCACAATGGTGGAAAGCTCAGCTGCTTTGGACATGTTTTCCGACTCCACGAAGTCCTGATTGAATTTGAAAAGATCCCCCTGTAGAAAGATCAGCTGCTTTGGACATGTTTTCCGAGTGTCTGTGTTTTATGCTCCATTACACTGCTGATTTCCGTCTCTTTCTCCCTACCAGTATGCTTGCTGACTAGCTCGAGTTTCGGGTGAGCCTGATCTGCTGGCAGAATGGGCCCCTGTCCGATGTTCCATCTTATGCATTCATTAATACTGAGGGAATCTCATTCATGCGCGTCACTAATTAGATGACGAGACATTTGGCTGTACCTTGCGCTAGGCCCCCAGCAGTTTAGTATGGGAACTACCGCCAAGAAGAGCCAACTCAATGTGGCTAGGGTTGTTGTTTGCTGTCATTCAATCCCCCCCACTACTGGGCGGTGAGGGAGGGGCCGTCACCACGGCAGGCACGCGAGTTCCAACTTCTCAAGTAATAACTTGGTACCTTCCCTTTGTGTTGCTGCACCTTCTCCTTAGAAACAAAAGCTTCAGAACAACCAGGGCCTATTCTTCTTTCTCAATCCATCTCAAGATGGCGTTGTCGTCTGGACAATTCATTCTGCTCTGTGCCATTGGCATCGTCCTGCTCTCGCGTCCCGCTCACGCGTTCGGAGCAGGCAACATTGGTAAATAAAACCCCCCTCGTGCAGCCCCTCGGCGCTTCTCTGACCTCGTTTCCAAGGCGCATCATCCACAATCGAAGGCCAGAATTGGCGTCATGGTGATCTCGAGGACACGCTTCTTACCATCGTCGCTGCCAAATCCATGGGCGGAAAGAAATTCACCAAGCTAGACGTCAAGCGGGTAAATAAATTCCTCCCCACCCCCCCGGTGAGAGTTCCCTGGCTTACCAGCAAAGGTCTACTTTGGCAACTGGCTCCGTGACTACAGCCAGGCTGTTGATGTCGGTACTGTCAAGGCCGTGTCGGCTGAAGCAATTCGCATCTTGTTGTGGGTTCTTGGCTTCCTCTCCTTTGGCTATGGTTCTGGCGAGTTCGAAGTCACGACGGAACGTCTGGGCTGCTATCGACCCGAAGAGCATATCGACAACCCCAAGGACTACGCCGACAATGCAGATGCCCGTCAATACGACCGACGCCTTCGTGGGCCTATCGACGAGAAGGTGGAGCTGGCAATCAACTCTGAAACCGGTTTGAAGAATTACATCGCCTCGGAAGACCTTCGCATCGACACCTCTGCCGGACTCGTTCGCAAACTGCTTACTCGCTGCATCGAGCTCGGTCGCCAGTACGGTCGCAATAAGAACCAGGACGACCTGTACGAAGCCCTTCGCCTTCTCGGTACGGCAAATCACTGTCTGGAGGATTACGCTGCGCACTCCAACTATGTCGAGTTGGCCTTGATTGAGCTGGGCGAGCGAGACGTATTCCCCCATGTTGGTCGAAATACCCGCATTCAACTTCGTGGCGCCCGTGATGAGGTTTACCCACTTGTTACTGGCACTTTTGGTGGAGTCGATTTTCTGCATTCGGTTTGCGGTGAATTCGATGATAAGGCGACCCAGAGTGAGATCCAAGAGCTGGAAGGACAGTTGCAAAATGCGTCAAACAGCAAACAAGACGGTAGTGTTCTCCAAGATCTCCTCAACAGTGTCCCACAAGGCATCTTTGGTGGTAAGGATGAGGCGGGAAAACTAAGCGAGATTCAAGAGAATGCTCAGAATCATCAACTCCAGAATACCAAGATCTCTCCCCGCGAGCCGGAAGAATGGACACAGTACATCAATGATGTTCAGCGCCAGATTCACCCCATTATTCAATGGCATGATGAGGTCCTCCAGGCGATTACCACCACCATCGAAAGCATTCCAATCCTGCCTGACTTGATTGAGTCGATCCAGGACGAGATCAACAGATATGTCTTCTCGCTCATCGCTCCTTATGTCCTTCCGATCATCAACCAGGTCAAGAACGAGCTCAACACTGGGTCAAGTGAAATCATCCAGTCGAGCGCGGACAAGCAGCACATTGTCTTCAACGACGATGAGTCGTCGGATCCGACTCACTCGATGCTCTCCAAGGACCACTTTTCGAACATTCTCAATGAACCTGCTGGCAAGGTCGCCAGTGCCACTGTCAAATGGGTCGTGCCTCAAGTTATTGAAGCATGGAACGATGACGGCGTGGATGTCGAACGTACCCTCAACAAGATCATCTATGGCATTCTCCATCACCCTGCTCAGCGCGAACAAGGTCCGGATGATGCGTCCGAGGGCCGCAAAATCCTGTTTGAGGTGGTTGAGAAATGGTGGGGAGATAAATCCGACGAGGAGAAAGATGAGTTGCGACAGCAGCTCAGTCGAGAGGGTGTCCAAGAGGGCAAAAACCATAAGCCAGGCGTGGTGGATCACGGCCACGGAAGCGGTAAGCCGATCGGGTTTGCGAACTCGCGTCCGAATAACGGCGGCAGCAACTATCCTGCTGCACAGGCAATTGGCGCCATCGGGAACACGTTCAGCGAACTTACAAATGACGGTAGGCCAGCTAGCGGCCACCAGCAAGATCAGATCGGCAAGCTAGCTAGTTCAGCTGTCGGTGGTGGTATTCTTGGCGGCCTGCTTGGTGGCGTTGCAAGCGCTGTGACTGGGGGCAATGAAGGCTCTAGTGGTCGAAATGGTAAGTGTCTTTCCCTCCCAGGCCTGGCCTAAGCTGACAACTGTTCAGACTATGGAGACAATTCCCAGTATTCCTCTGGTGGTAATTACAACAGACGAGACGATGAGGACAATGACGCTGCCGGCAACCGCTACGGTCACCAGCAAGCAGATTACTCGCGACAAGACGACAATGACAATGGTGGCAACCGATATGGTCATCAGCAGGCAGACTACTCGAGACAAGATGAGGACAATGACAATGGTGGCAGCCGCTATGGTCATCAGCAAACAGGCTACTCGAGACAAGATGATGACAATGACTACTCTGGGGGCCGCCATCACCAACAGCAGTCGTATAATGATGGTGGAGACGACAACCGACGATATGGTGGCGGACGCCAGGATGAAGACTCAGGCTATGGAAGAGAAGATAACTATGGCGGAGGCAGATACGGTGGTCAACAGGAGGAGTTTGGTGGAGGAAGGGGTGGCAGACGCCAGGACGAGCCTCCCTTTGGAGGCAGAGGCGAGCGAGAAGACCGATACGGGGGTGGAGAAGAGGGTTATGGTGGCGGCGACCGATATGGGGGAGGAAGACATGGTGGACCACCAGAGGAGCGCTTTGAGGGTGGTGGTGGATACGGTGGCGATGAGCGATTTGGTCGTGGCGGGCATGGTGGTCCACCACCAGATGAACCTTTCGAGGGCGGTAACGAGGGATTCGGCGGTCGCGGCGGGGACGGCTATGGACCCCCAGAACCAAGACATCATGGGCGACGAGGAGGCTATGAAGAGGGCGAAGGGGACGATGGGTATCGTCGGTACTAGCTTTCTTCATTTAGTTTAGCGGTACTGGCTTTCTTCATTTAGTTTAGTCTCTAGCAATAGACTCTAGCGTGGGGCTTGTCCAGGATGGGAAGGCGTGCCGATAGCCCAATACGGAAAGGCAGTAGAACGTCGCGGGGCTTTGACGGGGAAAACCTCCAATTCCCGTCAGTATTCTCGAAGATGTGGAGGCGAGGGGGAAAGAATGGCGAGTGAGAGTGGTGAAGGGTATTAATCAAAGTCAATAAGCTCGTTGTACTGTGTTTCTGTTCCTCGACGATCCTAGACAACCGTTTGTGGACCCTCTTCTCCTGCATCTCTCTCATCCCCCCCTCCATCATGTCGTCCTCAGCACTGACTGGCAGCACGCTGACCGACACCTCAAAAGCCAACATTGGCGTCTTCACAAATCCCAAGCATGATCTCTGGGTCGCCGAGACGGGCCCATCCCAGGCAGATGTGCAGGCGGGCAAGGACCTCGAGGAAGGCGAGGTATACGTAGCCATCAAGAGCACAGGCATCTGCGGCTCGGACGTGCACTTCTGGCACGCCGGCTGCATTGGGCCGATGATCGTCGAGGGCGACCACATCCTAGGCCACGAGTCGGCGGGCGTGATCGTGTCGACGCACCCGTCCGTCAAGCAGCTCAAACCGGGCGACCGCGTGGCCATTGAGCCGAACCTGCCCTGCCACGCGTGCGAGCCGTGTCTGACGGGCCGGTACAACGGCTGCGAGCAGGTCGAGTTCCTCAGCACCCCGCCCGTCGACGGCCTGCTGCGCCGCTACGTCAAGCACCGCGCCGTCTGGTGCCACCCCATCGGCGACGACATGCCCTTTGAGCACGGCAGCCTGCTCGAGCCGCTCTCCGTCGCCCTCGCCGGCATCGACCGCGCCGGCGTCCGCCTCGGCGACCCGGTCCTCATCTGCGGCGCCGGCCCCATCGGCCTCGTCACCCTCCTCTGCTGCCGCGCCGCCGGCGCCTGCCCCATCGTCATCACCGACATTGACCAGCGCCGCCTGGATTTTGCCCAGACCCTGGCGGCGGCTGCTGCAGCACCACCAGGCAGCGCCGCCGGTGCTGTCGTCACTTATCGGGTCGAGCGTGCCAAGACCGCTGAGCAGACGGCCGAGGGCATTATTGCTGCCGCCGGCGGCATCCGGCCCCGCGTCGCCATCGACTGCACGGGCGTCGAGTCCTCCGTCGCCACCGCCATCTGGAGCGTGCGCTTTGGCGGCAAGGTCTTTGTCATCGGCGTCGGCAAGAACGAGATGACCGTGCCGTTTATGCGTCTGAGCACGATGGAGATCGACCTGCAGTACCAGTACCGCTACGCGAATACCTGGCCCAAGGCCATCCGGCTGGTGCGCTCTGGTGTCATCAACCTCGACAAGCTCGTCACTCACCGCTTCAACCTGTCGGATGCGGTGCAGGCGTTCAAGACCGCGGCGGATCCGAAATCTGGCGCTATCAAGGTCCAGATTAAGAATGATGACTCTTTGTCGTAGTGCTAGCTAGCGAGCGAGCGAGCGAGTTTGCATTCAACGATTAGAGACCAACATATTGTCAGTATACACGTGTACGGAGGGCCAAGCGGCGCGCGCCTGGGTCCTCGGCAATTTCCCCCTTTCTATCCCCCTTCTTCTCTGCATACTTTAGACTTCATTAACAGTACGTCAACCTCGTGTGGAGAAATGCTGCCAACCTAGCTATCCTGTCCCCCTCACAGCAAAGACTTCAGCGGATCCTGTCCATGCTCGAGCTCGGCCTTGGTCGGCATGTTCCCCTTTCGCAACAACTCGGCCGCCTGGACTACCACTGGATCCATGCCCATGCTGGCCACAGCGACCACTCCGTCGCCCTTTGTGTAGTAGGCTACAAACTTGCCATTGCCCGGGTCGCCCTTGACGACCACGTCGTCGTAGCCGCGGGTTGTCGCGCCCGCGTAGCGCAATTGGCTCCCCAGCGCTGACCAGAAGATGGGGATGAATGATGGTTCGGGGGCTGCTCCGGGTTGAGCAATCTGCTGGCCGACACTGCGCCCGGCATTCTGCGCCACGTTCCAGTGCTCGATGCGCACGGGCGTGTTGTTGCCCCCCGGCCCGCTGTACGGGTATGTGGCGATGTCGCCGATCGCGTAGACGTCTGAGAGACCCTTGACGGCGAAGGATGCGTCGACCGAGAGACTGCCGTCCTTTTCCAGCTTGATGTCCCGGTTTCCCCGCAGGTATTCCGTCGCTGGGTTCACCCCGACGCCCAGGATGACCAGGTCGGCTTTCAGCTCGGTGCCGTCCTTGAGTTTGATCGCACCCACCACTCCTGCGCCTGCTGACGCCGACGCCGGCACGGCCGAGTCCACCGACGCGCCCAGGTAGAACTTGGCCCCGGTCTTCTCCAGGCTTCGCTGGAAGATCTGCCCGATCTGCCTGCCCAAGACTCGCTCCAGCGGCACCTCCTCCAGCCCGACCAGGCTGACGGTGTTGTCCTTGGCCAGGGCGTTGGCCGCTTCCATGCCGATGAACGATGTGCCGATGATGACGATATGCTTCCGCTTTTCCTCGCCCACTGCAGCCACGATCGCCTGGATGTCGGATACCTGCCGGACGACAAAGATGTTGCCCAGGTCCTTGAACCCCGGCAGCGGCAGTCTTTTCGGCGTGCCGCCAGATGCGAGAATGAGCTTGGTGTATGCAAATGACTCTCCAGACGCGGTCTTGACGACCTTGGCCTGGAAATCGACCGATGTCACCGTCGTCTCCCGGCGGATGTCGACCGCGCCGTCATCGTACCACGCCTGCGGCTGCAGGTACAGCTTGGACGCATCCGTGACCAGCGCCTTGGACAGCTTCGTCCGGTCGATCGGCAGGCCCTCGGTCGTCAGCACCGTCGTCTTGCCCGCGTACTCGAGCTCACGCAGTCTCAGGAGCGCGCCGAATGCTGCGCTGCCACTGCTATTGCGTTAGTAATTTTTTCTTTCTCTTTCTCTTCTCCCTTTCTCTCTATGTATACTTGCCCTCCGACGATGACCAGTTTCTCCTCGTTCCCAGCCGCCACCACCACTTTACGGCCACCGCCAATGACTCTCTTGGCCCCCTTGATATCCGCTTCCTTGCCCCTGACATACACCCCGCCATCCTTCTCGACCAGATCGAACTTGTTCAGCGCGTAGGGCGCAGGGGCATCTTCGACGTCTCCCGTTTTGGAGCTGAAGCAAGCTGTGAAGAAAGAAAAAAAAAAGTGGTCAATAACGGTGGCCTTTGGCTTGTTCTTTCTCTTCTCTCCCTTTTCTCTCTCTGTCTTCTTCTTTGCAATGGTGTGGTGGCAGCGTTGGTTGCTTTCTCACACACCACACCACTGGTGTAAATTGTAAATTGTAAATTGCAAAATCACCTACCTCCATGCCACGGACATGTTATCCGCCCGTCCGACGTTACAACTCCGTTCTTCAAGGGTGCGCCGTAATGGGTACAGTTGGCATTCAGTGCATGCACCTCGCCCTGGACTTTCACCACCAGTACCTTGCCCCCCTCGATGCCCTCGACTTCGGCCTCGACTTTGCCGAGTTCTTCGAGACCGTGTAGACTTGGGAGGTTTTTCAATTTATATTCCTGCGTCATGATGTCTTGTATATGGATCAGAGTGGTGGAGGGGGGCTGAGAGAAGAGAAATGCTGGAATTAA
Organism: Chaetothyriales sp. CBS 134920; assembly: GCA_003693665.1. Lineage (NCBI taxonomy): Eukaryota > Fungi > Ascomycota > Eurotiomycetes > Chaetothyriales > Domatiomycetaceae > Domatiomyces > Domatiomyces catenatus. Next base: position 24,762 of record QQSL01000078.1, read on the forward strand.
GGGCAGATCAGATACACACAGAGAGAGAAGCAAATTGCGAATCACCCAAAAGTATAGCCCACCTAAGATAAGATGACATATCGACTTTGAAACGAGAATAAGCAATCATCATGCAATCATCCGAGTATCACTGTAGTGGGTGCCATGGTCTTTGCAGCGAAGATTGCTGTTTGATGGGGAATTCATCAATTGCGTCATGTCTCGACTGGGCAGAGCATCCGCCAATGAGAAATGCTTGAATTGTAAGGAAAAAAAGGGTCAATTCTAAAAAAAAAAAAGGGAAAAAAGATTGTGAGGGAAAAAGGTCAATTGTGAGGGAAAGTGCTTCAATGTAAGGGAAAGTGCTTCAATTGCAAGGAAAACTCACAACTGCTGATTAAACCACTGTTGTACTTCCCTCACGGCTCGCGGCCACTACCACGGCTCCGCTCATCTCAATGCCCGGCGTTCCCTGCCGGTGATGCCGCCGCTCCCATGCCTGGATCTCCTCCTCTCTCACCGCCTTCTCCGCAGCCTCATCCAACAGCGTTCCGTCGACGTGCAAGGCCCACTCGCCCTTGTGGCTTCCTGCCACCATGTCGGTGTCGACAACGGTAAACTTCAGCACATTGTCGACCTTGTCGCCGCTCTCGAGATAGAAGCCTGTCTCGCTTTCCAGCTCCGCTCTGGATCTTTCGTCGGCCACAGATGACTGAGATGGGTCAGGCACCGGGCTGCTCTGACTCCATCGCCCGTCTTGATCCATCTTCCCTTTCGAACGCCGTGTCTGTTTGCGACCTTGAGTGGTCTCAGGACCTCGCCATTTCCAGTGGCCGGGTATCCTCTTGGCGCCGACAGAGATCTGGAAGTAGTTGTAGCTCACGAGCCCGACAAAACCCTCGGAGGCGACGTTGTTGACGCCGTACAGTTGGTCGCCGCGCTGTGGATTGAAGACCAGGAAAGTGACAGTCAACCAGACCCAGGCCACACCTTGCTGATCGGAGGCCTGGGCTAGAACTTGATTGACATACGAGGCATCGTCCTCTGCTGCATGGAACTGGTCGTCGGTTGGGGGTTTGAGAGCGTGATTGACCCCAGCGCTTGCGTTTGCGCTCAGAACCGGGTCCTGGAACGCGAGGACGGTGCCTTTGACCGGGGGGAAATAGGTGAGCAAGAGCGGTGCAATATGCCGACTCAGAAGAGCGCTGGTGGCATGATGAGGAAGCGTGATGGCAGGGATGGGCAGGTAAAGCGATATTCGAGTCGAGTAGAAGCTGCTGGCATCGGGCGAATTCAGCAGATCAACCCCTAGGCTCTGGTCTTCGAGCGTGAGTGCAGCTTCAGCAATGTCCGCTGACTCGGTAGGAGCTTCTGTGATTTGTGGTGCCTCATCATCCGGCGCATCTGGCAGCTCAATGTCCTCGTCTTCCTCCACATCTGCCTTTCCATTGGTGGTTGGCTCCGTCAGAGCCGTCTCGTCCTTATTTTCCTTCTTCTTTCTTCTCCTCTCCTTCTTCTCGTCAATACCTGAAGCTTGAGTGACTTGAGAGGCGTCTGGAAGGTCATTGAGGCCGAGGCCGTTTGCCTCTAGCTCGTCTGTCTTCAGGTTTGGCGGCGAGCTAGGCTCGAGATCCTCTCCTTTATTCTTCTTCTTTTTCTTCTCGTTTTTGTCCTGCCTATCGCTTCTCTCTACAGAGTCGATGGTATTGGCTTCATCGTCATGTTTTTTCAGTCGTTTGGTTTTCCGTTTCGCGCTGTCGCCCGCGGATTCTTCATGTCTGCGCTTCTTCTCAGACTTGTCTCTATGCTTGCGATGCTCCGTAGCTGGCGTAGCTGGACTGCTTGCCTGCGTAGACATTGCTGTGCTGTTTGGCTATCGGCAAGTCGCAGTTTGAAATTCTCAAAAAAGATTTGGGAAAAGAGCATTAGTGGCCGCCCAAACCACCGTAGAGCCCAAAAGGGAAATGCGGTTTATTCATTCTTCGTCCGACGACAACGAACTGGCGATGATGTCTAGGCCGACACAAGATGCCGCTGCCAACTCTGTAGTTTCCGGCCTTTTCACAGGAGTCGCCTTCACCGCAACAGAGCCTGAGCCATCAACAGCAATCAACAGCAGCTTGAATACAATATGTGCTATCTGTCTCTGACAACAGAGTACACCTTGGTCAGGCGGTGGCAGCTCAATGTCCTGCCCAATTCCGATATACCTGTATTCATATATATAGATCATGGCAGCTCAATGTCCTGCCCAATTCCGATATACCTGTATTTATATATATAGATCAAATCTCGGCCTCGACGGCATCAAGATTCAAGACGTCCTGCGGACCAGAGGCCTGACCAAGTAATCTACACTATTCCTAAAGAAGCAACCCTGGGATGGGTCGCCCCCCGCGTGCTTTCATCCTGCGGCCACCGTGGATACGGACAATCTCTACCCCGGCTGGCTGGACAGCGACATTGTGAGACTGGAAAGGGGCTGTGACGACCTTATGACACACGCAATGTCCCCCAAGTTGACACAGCCGATTATTGCACTGCCAGGGACTCGCCTGAATACGAGTCGAGGGCGTGACTGCCACTGACTGGCCAGTATAACCCTAGGCGACCCACATGACTGGCCACACAAAATCGAGTAGAAAGACCCGCATGACTGACCAGTGGCCTGATCGAGTTTAGCACGCTGGCCCACCCCAGAAATAGTACAGTAGTGTACAGTGTCTGTAATATTACGTACTCAGGCAATGCCTCCGCACTTCACGTCTGCTGTCTGCCGCCCACTCTCACGTATATGACTGAGGAGATCGACTCCTGAACCTTCCATTTCCATCTTCGCGGTTGTGAGCCTGTTCCCTGCATAACCATCAAACTGTCGGTGACACGCCCCCTCTTGCGCTCTTCGCCAGGCGCATCCATGGCCACTTCCTCACAAGGCTCGACCAAGGTGCCTGATGACAGTGGCAGCGGCAACAGCAGAGGCATCCGACCGCAGAACAGTGCAAATGGCGTGATCAAGGTCCAGCCGCCTCGCAGCGAGGATCTGCAGCCGTCGTACGCGCAGACCATCCAGGCCGACACCGACGCCGATACCCATGGATGGTACGGATCGATGAGTAAGTCGTCGTCCCTTTCCCGCTCTTTCGCTGCCTGTTGGTTGGCCATCTTGCTAACAAAGGGACTCGGAAAGTCAACACACTTGGCTCCTTTGTCGGCTTCCTGGGCGCCATTCCCTGCTGCGTCATCTTCCCCAACCCTTACAAGCCGGTGTCGCAAGGCAATGTCGGCCTTGTCACCAAGTTTGGCAAATTCACGCGTGCTGTTGACCCGGGCCTGGTGCACATCAACCCCCTGTCGGAGCGGCTGATCCAGGTCGACGTCAAGATTCAGATTGTCGAAGTGCCTCGCCAGGTGTGCATGACCAAGGACAATGTGACGCTCAACCTGACCTCGGTCATCTACTACCACATCACGTCGCCGCACAAGGCTGCCTTTGGCATTTCCAACATCCGCCAGGCCCTGGTGGAGCGCACGCAAACGACGCTGCGCCATGTGGTTGGGGCCCGCGTGCTGCAGGACGTGATTGAGCGGCGCGAGGAGATTGCGCAGTCGATTGCCGACATCATCGAAGACGTGGCCATGGGCTGGGGCGTCCAGGTCGAGTCGATGCTGATCAAGGACATCATCTTCAGCGATGACCTGCAGGACTCGCTCTCCATGGCTGCCCAGAGCAAGCGCATCGGCGAATCCAAGGTCATCGCCGCCCGCGCCGAAGTCGAGTCGGCCAAGCTCATGCGACAGGCTGCCGACATTCTCAGCTCCGCCCCCGCCATGCAGATCAGATACCTCGAGGCCATGCAGGCCATGGCCAAGACTGCCAACAGCAAGGTCATCTTCCTCCCCGCCGCCAACCAGACCATCCCCCCAAATGTCCTCGGCGAATCCTTGGGCCAGCCAGGTCCCAGCCGGCAATACCAGACCATGCAGAACACTGGTGCTTCCAGCAGCCAGTTCAACCTCGACCCCAGTGATGGCTTCCAACAGGCTATGAATGCCAGAGTGATTGAGAACATCTAAGTTATGGATGCGCGTGCATATTGTACCAGAAACTGCTGTGGTGGAAGGAGAACCCTCCAGGCAAATGTCTTTTCAGCCGATGATTCATTGATTTCCAAGATACCCCCAGAATGAGTATCACACTCTCGCTCTGTATATCCATCTCTGCTACGAATACGAACCAGTTTTGATTCCTTTTGATTCCTTTTGATTCTACCAAGGCAATGAATGCCACGATATTAATTAATCAGTGCCGTCCAAGATCAAGCTCCTTGACCCGGACCATGCGAGATGATATGCTGGCCTTCTCCTCGACATCCCCAGAGAAAAAGGGGGCAACAACAAGATCGACGACATCATCAAACAACCCGCCCACAACAACATCCTGCAGCTCCGCCCCGGTCTGCTTGAAATCCGGGTAGGCATTCAACTCGAGCAGGTAAACACGCAGGGCATCATCGACGAGGAAGTCGACTCCAAAAATCTCAAATGCGTTGGGGATCGCTTGGAAATGCACCATCTGCTCGCGCGCCGCGGCCTCGAATACTTCGCCGGCGATGGTGCAGATTTGTGAGAAGACCTTGTCCTTCCATTCTTGTTCTTCTTGTTCTTGTTCTTGTTCTTGTTCTTGTTCTTCTTCTTTTTCGCTTTCGGTTTCTTGATGATTATCCTGCGTCGATTCCAGCGCCCAGAAGCGGTACACGGACGTGCTCTTGGTGGATTCGTCCTGGAAGCAGGTGTTGGTCAGGTGTGCGGTCAGATCGAGGCTTTCAGCACCACCGGCGCCGGCATCGGGCGGCGCGGTGTACGGCCTTGCGGCGAATAGGGCGAGCATCTCCTTGTAGACGTAGACCTTGAGCGCGCCGACGGCCAGGATGTACGCCCGGATGTGGAACTTGCGGTTGCTGTACTCGGGCAGGAGTAAGGGGCGGGAGATGTAAGGCTGGGCGACAAAGTGTCGCAGTTGAGATATCATTGTTCCGTGTGCGTCGCTGGGATTATCGTCGTCGTCATGTTTGTCGTCACCCTTGTCGCCGTCATTCTCATCCTCGTTTTCATTCTCGTCGTCGTCATGTTTGTTGTCACCCTTGTCGCCATTATGTTCATTGTTGCCCTTGTCGCCATCATCCTCATTCTCTTCATCTTCATCCTCATCCTCATCCCCATCTTCATTCTCGTCGACTTCCCATTCTTCAAAAATAGCCTGCAGCTCGTCAAAGGTGGAAAACAGCCTCAGGCCATTCGCACCGTCACTCATGCCCGGCTTCAGAATCCACCACTCCTTTGGCTCATCTTCCGCTGCTTGCTGGTTCTTGGACAGACTGCTGTTGAGATCCCACGCATCGACGAGGGCGTCGTCGAGGAACTCGGCAAAGTCGAGCTCAAAATGGGTACAGGGCTTGAAGTGGGCGGCCAGCGGACTGTCAGGGTGCTTGACCAGCCAGGTGGCGACAGTGTTGGAGAGGTAGTGTTTGCGGATCAGGGCTTTGCGGATGGCATAGGCACAAATCAACGAGCTTGTCGGGTGGCTCATGGCATGGTCAAAGTCGAGGGCTTCATAGGCAGTGAATTGCAGCAAAGGAGTGTCTTTTGGGCCGTTCAATAATTGATCGCTAGATGCAACTATGTTGACGCCAGGGCCCAGTCGTTTGAGAGAACGCAGGAGCAGCTCCTGCACATATGGCTCGGGATAGTCTACCACAGCAGAGAAGGAAGGTGAATGCATGGCAGAAGCCTGCACATCAGACTGTTGTACCGAATCAGTATCTCTACACATCAAAAAGTCAGCTCCTCCGCTCTGCACAGAATAGGTGTCTTGTGTCCTCTGCCTCACACTTACTCACAGCTTGATCTCGCCGCTGTACTGGGGGAGATGCCAGAAATTGGCACGCAACGGAGTCACAGTCACATTGCCCTGCAGAACCTCCCAGCCGTCACCCTTGCCAGACTTCTCGACCGAGTTCCTGACATCAGCGAACTTGGGCGCCCACTTGTATGTGACATGGTTCCGGACTCCCGTCTTAGCTGGCGCATCGTGGTTGAGCTCTTCACTATCACGGATGTTGTGCTCTTCCTTGCCAGGGTCTCCATTCGCAGTCTCCTCGGGCATCTCGTCGTAGGTGCTTCCGCTGACCCACTGATTCTGGATCATCTCTGCGTACACTATTTTTGTGCTGCTGACTCCCTTGCGCAAGGGCACATTGACGCTGTACAGATGGACGTCCCTTGGCCATTCCTTGACAAGCTTCTCCACAAGTCTTACACTCAGCTCCGAGGCCTCCTTGATGATGTCAAGATCGTGCTCCCGAGAGTCAAAGGCGTATGACAACGCAATTGATCTTTTGCCATGAATTGCGCCTTCCATTGCTGCGCCAAGGGTGCCACTGGACAGTGCAAAGACGGCCGTGGTATTGCGTCCATAGTTTGGACCGCTGAGGACCAGGTCGATGGGAGGCCTATCGTTGAAGAGATGATGGATGCCAATCCCGACACAGCTGGCTGGCGTCCCATCTAGGAGAACCCATTCCTCGCCGCCGTCAGTAAAGGGCCGAGCAGAGAGGACACCGTCGTCCTTGAGTAAAGAGCCCGGCCGGAAGTATGAGGGGGTCAGGTTTTGGCCAACTATGTGGGCCTTGCCAATCCACGAACGCTGCACATTAGGAAGAACTATTGACACTTGATGGCCGTGTGACTGGAGGGCGACGGCGAGGGTGTGGATGTATGGCGACGACTGGTTCGATGGCGGGCCATCATCGTTGACAAGGAGGATATGCATGATGGCCTCCAGAATCCAAAGCCGTCTAATTCTAAATCTATGCGAATGCGAATGCGTGCAGGGACAAGAATCTACCGACTCTTCGGCTGTTCGTCTGTGGTGTCTTTTGGTGTCAGAAGTTCTTGGCAAAGCGTTAACCTTTTCGTGTGGGGAATGAGTCATCATCTGCGTCTTTGGACAGTGTCAGACACCGTAGACAGTCCGTCACCTGACTGACATCACTGCCTTGGATTCATAGCCCAAGGACAGACTCGTAGCCCAAGGACGGATTCATAATGCCTCGAGATAGAGACTCTGGCTCGCATTCGCCCCACCGGCATAAGCGCGCACGCCATGACCATCACAAGCAGGACCATAACCATAACAGTGTCAACCAGGTTCTACCATTTTCTGCTAAGCCGTTAAGCAAGCATGCTCTCAACAAGTACCGCCCACTGTTCGCGCTCTATCTCGATATACAGAAACAGCTTGACATTGAGGATCTAGAGGACAAAGAGGTAAAAGGAAGATGGAAGAGCTTTGTCAAAAGATGGTGAGTTTGGGCAGCTGTTTTTGTGCTTTAGTTATTATATGAATGCATGTTAATATGACAGGAACCATGGGGGCCTGGCAGAAGGCTGGTATGATCCGAACATGCTGCAGAGGGCGGTAGCAGAGTATCATCAGGAGGAGGATGAATCTGGTGCCAGTGTCCAGAAGGTTGGTCATAAACAAGGAGGAGGAGATGACAATGAAGATGACGACGACGACGAATTCGGGCCAGCTCTACCTACAGCCATCACCCACGGCGGCGAAAGCAAGCACAGCAGACGGCTGGGCGCAACAGAGCCGAGTGTGGACGAGCTGCAAGCACGGCGCGAAGACGCCGTGGACGAAGCACGCTCAGCCCAGGAGCAGCAACGCTCAGCCCAACGAGCGGAGCGCAAGGTGGAGCAGAAGCTGGCCAAGGAGCGACTGGAAGACCTGGCGCCGCGCGCGGAACCTGGGTCGCGCGAGCGGCAGCTGGAGAAGAAGCGCGAGGCGAACCTGTCGAACCGCGCGTTTGCCCAGGCTGCGCATGAGGCGGGCGACGTCGAGCTCAAGGACAGCGACATCATGGGCGATGAGGACTCGCTGAGCGAGCTGAAGCGGATGAAGCAGCAGCAGGAGCGCAAGAAGAATGAGCGGGAACTGCGGCGTGAGGAGATCCTCAGGGCTAGAAAGGCCGAGCGCGAGGAGAAGGGCAGGCGACTGAGGGAGAAGGAGGAGAAGACGATTGAGTATCTAAGGAGCTTGGCCAAGGAGAGGTTTGGCTGATTGGTAGATTCGGACATGTGGAAGAAAAGAGAGGAGGAACAATAGGAATTGAATTATTTGATCAACCAGTACTGTCAACTGTTCCCAGTATTCTCCTCCCCAAAGGTGGAACTCCCCCTCCAAAGGCTCTTCGAGCAATGTGAATGTTTCTACACGCTGTTCAGGGCAGCGACTGCGTCTGCGCCATCGTTGTTGGGGTTGATGACCGATGGTTGGCTGTGGGTTGTGCTAGCCGTGGATGCTGAAGCAGCCGTGTAGCTCGGGTCCTTCTGCGCCTTCTGGGCGGCCATTTGCCAGGCTGGGATGCTGGCCTTGGCTGCACTGCCACCAAAAGGAGCGGAGGAAAGAGGACGGGGTGTGACGACTGCAGCCGAAGCGACAGACGGGGCAGCAGTGGCTACGCCGTTGACGCCTGGGAGGCTGGCAGCAGTGTTGGTCACCGGCGGTGCTGCCTCGGAGGAGGCAGCTGCCGCCGAGGGAACAGCTACGGGTGCAGCGGGCTGAGCAGACACGGACGAGATGTTGGCCGGCTGCGTTTTGGGGATGCTGGCCATGGGCGAAGATGAGCTTGCCAGGCGATTCGACATGAGCAATTTCAGCGAGCTGAGTTCGGCCGAGAGCTCTTTGAGCTGGCGCTCAGATGCGTCTCGGACATTGTCGATGGACCGAGGGAGCGAGTCCTTCATGGTATTGATTTCTGATTCCATGCGGCGCGCTTCGTCTTGGCGACGCTGCGTGGCAGTTCGCAGTTCGCTGGCGATGCTTTCGATCTCCGCAATGGCAGCGTCGAGGCGCTTGGTACGCTGCTCCTCGGCCTCCTTCAGCGCCGTCGTGTCAGCCGCGAGCGTGTCAAGCAGAGCGAAGGCTTTGTTGAACTGCTCGTCGATTGCCGCCTTATCCTGCTCCAGCTGCGGCGGAGTGGGCGGTGCAACCAGCGGCTTGATGTATCGGTCGGCTAGCAACCACAGGCCGTAGCCCGCAGTGCTAAGCACCGTCGCCATGATGAACCAGTCGCGCCAGTCTCGACTCGGCGGCTCTGGCGGCGGTGGCGGCGGCTGGAACTGGCCATATGGATTGTAGGGATAGTTGGCGTAAAGGCCAGTTGGGGGGCCTCGCCCAGCAGGCGGCGCCGAGGCGTATGCAGCCTGGACAGCCGCTCCCAGAGATGGATCTTCGGCTGCTCGGGCGAGGGAGGCATCAATCTCCTCTTGCGTAAGATTCTTCGATTTGAGAAATTCGATGCGTTTCTCGAGCGGCGATGACGCGACCGACGGGTCGCGGAGAAAGGTGACCGCCGAGGCGACGAGGTCCTCGCGTGGCGCCATGGTGGTAGTCGACGATGAGATACTCAGACGGTCATGCTGTGTGGCCAGGATGTTGGTTGGCCTTGTAATAATCAATTTTGGGCCGAGGTTCAAGGAGATTCGTAGGGTTAGGGTTGTTGCTGTGGGCCGTCATGTTGTTGACAGATGACATAATACAACACAAACACGTGCCGCACTGCCCTAATCCTTCCTTTTGTTTTCCTCAACCGCGAGGCCGCGCACATCGCCTGCGCATTCGGATCGCAGCATCGCCATGTCTCAGAATACCGGCCTCTTCAGCGTCCGGCGCCCGCGCGAGACCCTGGGCGTCATTCAGAACTACTCCGGCATTCCACAGCCTGCATCGGCGATCAAGGCGCCATACACTGCTCAACATGCCCGATCAACCTCTATCCAGGGCATTCAGCGGCCGGCACAGCCCAATTTCAAGCGCTCGTCGTCTGGCGGAAACCTGGCGGAAATGGGCTTATCCACACTGCGACGGTCAGTGTCAACGAATATGCTGGCAAGCGGTCGGCATAGTCTGGCACCACATCAGCTGTCAGGGTCGCAGACACCGGGCTCGGCGAATGCGCAGCGCCGGAGCAGCATTTATTCACGGCCATCTGTGCATGGCCCCTTCACCCACCACCAGTCCTTCTTCACTCCACACGCACCACCCGCGGCTGCGCCAAAGGATCCGAGACCGCTGAGAGATGCGTCGTACAGGGCGCGTCTTGGACAAGAAATACTCGACTATCTGACGCAGAACAACTTTGAGCTGGAGATGAAGTGCTCCCTGCGACAGGATTCGCTCAAGTCGCCCAGCCAGAAAGAGTTCACATCCATCTTCCAGTGGCTGTACAGGCGGATTGATCCAGGCTACCGGTTTATGAAGGCGGTAGATATGGAAGTGCCGCCAATTCTGAAGCAGCTGCGATACCCGTATGCAAACTCGATTACCAAGTCGCAGCTCAGTGCCGTCGGCAGTCACACATCCTGGCCAGTCTTTCTTGGCCTGTTGCACTGGCTGATGCAGCTGGCACAGATGCTGGACAACTTTACACGAGGTGCATATGACGATGCATGTGCTGAGGCCGGGATTGACGTGACCGGAGACCGGATCGTGCATCGCTTCCTGTTTGGTGCCTATCAGGACTGGCTGACGGTTGGCAACGATGAGGACGAGGAGAATGCGGACGCAGCGCTCATGCCGCACATCCAGGCAATGTCCGAGGAATTCGAGCGTATCAACTCCAAGCACGTCGAGGAGTTGAAGATGTGTGAGGCCGAGAACGAGTCGCTGAAGGCCCAGGTTGAGGAGATGGAGAAGACGGTGCCTGACCTGGCCAAGCTGGACAAGCACTGCAAGATTCTCGAGGACGACACCAGGAAGTTCGAAGACTACAACGCCAATGTTGCGGCCAAGATCGACAAATACGACTCTCGCATCAAGGTCGTCCAGGCCGAGATCGAGAAGATCGAGGCCGAGTTGGCCGCCGCGGAGGCTGATCGAGATGGTCTGCAGCAGGAGCTGGCGCGACGGGGAGTCAACATGCAGGAAGTCGACCGCATGAACATCGAGCGAGAGCGGCTGGTTAAGAGCCAGGAAGACGCGCTCAACCTGCTCGACGAAGTCAATCGGAAGGTTCTGGACAAGGAGAAGGAGACGGCGAAGAAGCTGGAAGATCTGGAAGCAGTGATCAAGCGGTACAACTCCCTCGGCTACCAGCTGGCCCTGATCCCCAGCTCGGCCAAGCGTGCAAACGGTGTCGACTACGAGCTTGAGCTCAAGATCCCCCAGACAAATTCATTCAGCTCATCGACATCGTCGTCCCGCTCTCGACGGGCCTCGCCCACTTCAGAGTCGGATCGCCTCCTCGCGTCAGCCTCAACCGGACACTCGCCCGCGCACCTTCTCAACCTCGACCTGCGCGGCCAAGTGCGCAGCGCCTTCATCACACTCCGCCGCGAGATCAACGAGCGCCGCAAGGTCGCAGCCGACAAGGATCTCGAGAACCGGAACATCCTCGACGATGTGTCAGAGGCAATGCAGGCCAAGAACAACGAGATCGACAGCCTGAACTGGCGCGTGCAAGAAGCCTCACGCACCTATGCCTCGCTCAAGGAGACCGGTCAGATATCCCATCTGCAGCAGACTTCAGCCATTGAGAAGCTGGAGAAGGAGCTGGCCCGCATGCGTGAGGGCCTTGAGCGCGGCGCCGTCGATCTCGAACAGAGAGAGATGGAGGTCGGTCTGGCCTACGAGACCATGAAGGAGGAGGCCGGCCGCGTCAAGGAGGAGCTGCATGGCTGTGTGGAAAGGATGCTTGAGGATGTCATCCGCTTCAAGGTTCACATCCAAAAGGGCCTGGAAGAGACGGAGAACTATGTGACCGAGGAAGTTGAGCAGGAATTGGCCCTCGAAAGCCAGGAAAGGGAGCGAGAATTAGAGCAGGAGCAGTTTGACTGATTCCCATGTTCTTCTTGCCTGTGCAAGGCAAGAGAAGACGAGTTATGTGTTATGAACCAGCAGTTGATATTTCAATACATCGTCTTTGATTAAGCAGTTCAGTATTTCTGCAAGCCTGCAAAAGCCTAATTAACGCCTAATAAAGCCTAGATTAACGCCTAATAAAGCCTAGATTAACGCCTAATAAAGCCTAGATTAACGCCTAATAAAGCCTAAATTAACGCCTAAAAAAAGCCTAACCCCTATTAAATTATCAAACTGCGGGGCAATTTGATTCGAAAAAGTAGAAATAAAGACAGAATGAGAGTGGCCAAACACATATGAAGCCACCATGACAGCCAAACATTTCGTGACAGATCATGCCGCTCTAGTGGACGGCAGTTGCAATGCTGTCGTCGCGCAAAACCCGGCTCTGAAGTATGACAGCACATACAAAGGTTGTGACCAAGGCAATTCGCAGCATAGACAACAGTGGACTGACACCTACCTGTAGTGGTATATAATCCTGCTGTCAATCGTGGGGAGCATAATCGAGTGACGTTGATTAGTGGCGGTGCGTCCTGTCTCCTTCAGTCCTGGGAAGTACTCGCTTATGCTTGCTGACGGTGAATAGGTGGCAGCGGGCACGAACCTGCACATGCCGGCTATGTTGGCAACGGCATGCTCGATGCGGCCGTTGCCGGCAGCATATTTGCCTCTCCCAATGTCCGGCAGATCATTCGCGGGCTACAGCACATCGCATCCCCCGCTGGCTCCTTGGTCATCGTCAAGAACTACACGGGTGACAAGTTGAACTTCGGCCTGGCTTGTGAGCAATACCGGGCAATGACCGGGCAGGCCATTGAAACGGTGCTCGTGGGGGACGATGTATCCATTCCTCGGTCCAGCGGCCTGAAAGTCGGCCGACGGGGCCTGGCCGGCACTGTGCTGGTTGAAAAGATCGCTGGAGCAGCTGCAGCTGAGAATCGGTCTCTGGAAGAAGTCAGCAAGATTGCCCGTCATGTTGCCAACAATGTCGGAACGATTGGGTCCTCTCTAGACTTTTGCAGCGTTCCCGGCCAAGCGCCTCAACAGCTGCCCGCCGAAGAGGTCGAACTAGGCATGGGCATTCATAATGAACCAGGGGCACAGCGTCTATCTCCCGTGCCCGATATCGAGAAGCTGGTCGATACGATGCTGGGATATATCCTCAATCAGAGCGATGCTGAAAGGGCCTTTCTGTCCTTCAACAAGGATGCCAAGGACAAAAAGGTGGTTTTGTTGGTTAACAATCTAGGTGGCCTGTCGGTTATCGAACTCCAAACCGTTGTCCATGTTACACTCACACAGCTGAAGAAGACACATGGCATCATCCCTGTGCGGATATACAGTGGTACCTTCCTTTCCTCGCTTGATGGGCCTGGTTTCAGCCTCACCTTGCTGAACATTGAAGATAAGCCAGACTCTCCAAAGAGCCAGGATCTCGTCCAGCTTCTTGATGCACCGGCTGCGACTCTGGGGTGGACGACAACGGTGGCCCAAGAAGCGCCATCCACGACAGAAGAAGCCATAGTAGATGATGTCGTGTTGGATCTGTCCAAAGTGCATCCTATCCCCTGTATGTACCATTACCTTCGCTCCTGCTGGGAGTTGGGCGATCTAATTTGTGTATAGGTGATGGGAAAGTCCTGGCGGAAGTCATAAAAAAGATCCATGAAGATGTTGCTGCCACGGAGCCAGAAATCACCAGACTCGACACCCTCATGGGCGATGGCGACTGTGGCACGACGCTGCTCGCTGGGGCACAAGCCGTCCTGGCTTCCATCAGTCAAGACTCCGTTAGTGATCTGTCACTTACACTGGTAAAGGCTTCCTCTGCCATACAAGAGGCGATGGGTGGGACTTCGGGAGTGCTCTATGGGATCTTTTTCTCTGCCTTTGCCACAGCCATCCAGGAGCTGCATCGGGATGGGCAGGTTCTGTCACTTGATCTCTTGGCCCAAGGTGCCGCAAGAGCTCTGGAGACCCTCGAACGCTACACCGCGGCCCGCGTGGGAAGCAGAACTCTGATGGATGCGCTAATTCCGTATGTGCAACAGCTCTCCGAGCCCACCAAGGGGGCAACTACAGCAGAGGTCTTGGAGGCCGCGCAAAAGGCGGCAGCGGCCGGTAGTGAGGCAACCAAGACGATGCAATCCAACTTTGGCCGGTCAGCATATGTAGGAGCGGGCGAGAAAGGCAACGATCCTACATATGGCCTACCGGATCCAGGTGCTTGTGGGGTTGTTGCCATTGTTGGCGCCATTGCCAAAGTGTTCAGTGAACAGGGGGGATTTCAGGGGGCGACAAGGCTACACTAGGCTCTGTCAAGTTAGAAGCATTTTTTGACGTACCCCAAGGGCCATCACGTGACACGCCCAAACTGGAAACCATTCCTCAGACGTGGCCACAACCAGCACACGACTGCAACAGCCAATAAAGTATTAGCTTTGCCAACAACCTCTCTCCTTTGTCCGCACCTTGCCTTGCCTCTCTCTATCTCTGAACGATTCATTAAATGGTGAGTCCGTTAAAAACACACACCCAGTAACCCACCCATCGTCGCGCGCGCCCACCTCGTCATTTTCCTCCGCTCGAGAAGACCCAACGAGACTCTCTCATTCTTACCTTTTTTGTGCAAAACAAAAAAAGTCCTCCGCCCGACCATCCTCCCCGATGACGTCCGGCCCAGAGTCCGGGCCCGACTCAGGCCCGACAGCGGGCAAGTCGTCGTCGTCGTCGTCGACCACAGTCGCCCGCGCGGGCTCCCCGCCCGGCGGTCCACGCTCGGCCATCCGCCGCCGCGCCGCCGCCGACCACAAGGAGTCGATCAAGAACGCCCGACCATCGAGCACACGCGCCGCCGGCGCCGGCGGCAGCTCCGGCACCATGCTGCGTCTGTACACGGACGAGAGCCCCGGCCTGCGCGTCGATCCCATGGTGATTATGTTCTTGAGCTTGGGCTTCATCTTTAGCGTCGTTGCTTTACATCGTGAGTGCTTTCTTGCTGCAAAGTGTGTGTGTGTGTGTGTGTGTGTGTGTGGAGCCGGGGGGGGCGGGATTCTGGGTCAACACAAGAGTACATGGGCTGACACAATATGGCACAGTTATTGCAAAAGTTACAAAACGGTTCTCTTAGAGCGCATACGCGGAGTTCGGAGGGGCAAGCTCAAAGAGAAAAAGGCTGCGTTGGTGCGCTTCAAGGCATGCCTCAAAGCGCAGTCATGGGCTTGAACGGGCTTCGAAGGCAGCAGAGATCCAATCCAGTTGAGAAGATGGAGCGGGCGTACGTCGTCAGACAAAAGCACACACACCATAGTGTCAGTCTTGAGAGACGACCGATCATCTATGGTTGGCCGCTGCCAGCATGTATGGATGCTCTCTAGTAAAGGGCATGTATTGTGGCACCCATTGCGATGAACGACAATAGGCAGCACTGCCCTCTGCTGTCATATTCTGAAATTCCGTCTTCTGGTTGTGTATATTAATCTTATTTGAGCTGCCCAAATTTGTAATTCCTGTCGGTCGTGGATGAATCATCATCCTGTTTGTATCTTCTGGGCCAGATCCAGCCCCTGTGTGGTCTATATCTTTCGCGCTCATTTTGCATTATCATGTCGTGCCAATCAACAGGGGGTGTATTACAAGCCCTCGGGCGGAGGGGTCTGCAGTCTATTTGTGATTCCTCCTTCTGAAGCGGTTGCAGGAGGAGGAACAATAGTACCAATAGCCTTGGCATGATAGCCATCCTTGGTCTCTTCATGTGCCGATGCTTGACCAGTGCTTGCGGTGGCATCATGCTTCGCCCGCACAAACGTCGGATCTGGACTGGACCAAGCAAAGTCGGTCCATTGTCCAAGCAGCTGCCGGATGTGTGCAACGTACAATTGGATCTGTTGCCGGCGCTTCAGACTCCAGTCGTGGTCGGAAACGGGGTTCAAAGGCGTTCTGGTGCCAGGGGCAGAAGGGCCGTCTGCCTGCAGATCCAGCTTGTCGGCATTTTCTTTGTCGAGGCCGTCCAAGACGCTGGTCCAGACCCGCACGGTTTCGTCGAGCTCGTCGATACGACTGACACCCATGACACTGACACCTACTTTCTGCTGCTGCTGCTGCTGCTGCCGCCGCGTGTTTGTCGGTTCCATATTGGATGCCGGGATGGCGCCGCGTCTGGTGCCAGCTCTAGCTCCTTCCCTCAGCCAGGTCTCCAATGCAAATCGGACAGCAACAACCTCGAGTTTTTCTCCCTGGGCAGCTAGCCAGGCGCTAGCTGATGCGCATGCCTCCCTCAGGCCGTCGGGAGCCGGGTGCCAGTTGCCCATTGAGCCAACGGGCGGGCCCTGTTTTCGCAGGAGTCCCATGCCCAGGGGACTGGCATTGGTGACGACGTCGACGCCGGCATCGACCAATCGCGAGAGACCATCACTTAGCAGACGCTGATTTTGTACCGTGAAGTTGGCATAGCTCTGCACAATGTCAATAGGTTCTCCTGACTCGCGTGCGATCAGCTCAGCCAATTCACACAGCACATCGACAGGGTAGCCGCAAATGCCGACATATTTGATGGTTCCAGACTCGTCTCGAATCCTTCGCAGCTCACGGATGGCAGTCAGGACTTCTTCGCGGGAGACAAACTCGACATCATGGCAGTAGACCACGTCGAGGTAAGTGGTCTGTAGACGTTGGCAGCTCCGTGCGACGCTCTGGCGGATCCAGACAGGCGAATAGTCGAATACATTGGGTTCCACGCGGCCGGCTTTGGTGAGGACAAAGTACTCCTCGCGCGCATATCGATCGCTGACGCTGGCCAGGGCATCACCCAGAAGGGCCTCTGCCGGCCCATAGTAGGGCGAGGTGTCGAATGCTCTGACGCCATGGGCCATGGCCCGCTGGACGAGCTGTGTGGGGCCCAATGCGAGCGGATCGGAACTGAACTGCGGACTGAAGGTGGCAGTGCCAAAGATCAGTGGCGGCAGTCCGGCTTCGGACAGTTTTGGTCGTGTTGGGGCCATCTTTGGTTGAGCAAGAAAACCGAGAGGGAAGAGAGCGGAGAGCGGAGAGCGGAGAGCGAGAGGGAAGAGAGCGGAGAGCGGAGAGGGGAGAGCGAAAGGGAAAGGGGATGGCGGCCACAGGCCACAGGCCACGACAACAGGTGAGTTGTCAGGGCGAAGAGGGGGTGAGAGAAAGTGTAATCCATCATGCAGAGTATCTTGCCATCTGCCATTGTGCAAGATCGGCACCGCTGGACTGGGCCCAAGTCGTCTTTTTTGCTTATTTTTTCAGGTCTCATACAAGGCAGGCTAGCGGCGAGATCGGAGGGTCCGAGGAAGGGACACCAAGGGAACGGTTTAGTAAAAGAATGTGGTGGCGATTGATTAGATACGCATTGCCTAATAAAATGCCGACGGCCCTATGTCTAGACACTGTTTGGAGGCGAAGGCGATGTTTGGTGGCCAAATACAGTAATATCTGCAAGGCAGCCATCACCCCTGTCTTCTAATATCTACTGTACGAATACACCCAATGCTTTTCTCTATATAGTACAGCGAAAATGAGCACCCAACGTGCATTTCATGCGCTCTCTGGCCGCTGGCCGTGCATCAACGTGCCTTATCTCTGGCTCGCCACCTGTTGGCTATAGCAACCTCGCGAACCGACTGGTTTGAGCTGAGATTCTGTCTGGGTGATGCATTTTGCAGCATGTCGACAGGGCCTGCAAGTTTTTGCTGGACCTGACAGCTTCTTCCTGCCTCCAGCTCGCTAGCTTGCTCGTCGTGGATATTCTTGTCCCGCTCTCTCGTCCAACAGCCTGCGACCGAAGCAGCTGCTCCGCAATCCTAGTAGTACACACGGCACTTGGCCGACATCCGTCGCTATCAAGGCCGTCAATGGCGGTCTGTACACGGCCGTAAAAGAACGCCGCGCTATGCTGAACTGTAGTGGAAGAGTGAAGATGGGGGGCGCATGGCGGACGCGGAGGCGGAGGGTCATTGACCTTGGGCAGGGCTTAGCCGTCATTCTCGGTACATCTTGGGCTTCCAACCTTCTTTAATCTCTTTCTCGAATGCTGCTTTCCGCTGGGCGTCTCTGACCTCGCCCTCGATGCGTTCTCGCGCGCGCAGGATCTTGCTTTGCAGGTAGAAGCTGCCGCCCTTTTCGGGGTTGTTGAGATCGTAAAGCTTTTTAAACCGGTCCATCACATGCGGCATATCTGTCTTGCCTGCCATCGGTGGCTTCACATTCAGGACCTTGCACGCCTCGTCGAGCGTCATACCCGAAGCGCCATACGTGGTCGAGCCATTGCCCGACTTGGCTGCCTGTTTGGCGTACTGTGACGAGGCCTGCGCCTGTTTGTATGCTTCGGCAAACGCGCGGCCAAAGATCCTGCCGCCCGACAGAACCAGTTGTGTGATGATCCGGTGTGCCTGAGCGTGTTAGCCAGCACGTCGGTTGTGGGATAGGTGCTCAGCCATCAGGGGCATGATTACCATCAGAAAAGATATTGCGGTACAGTCATTAAACAGACGGATCGGCGCACCGGGGAGCAGCGGGAGGGAGCGACGGCAGAGATGGCGGAGGTGATGGGCGAGATAGGCACCGTCGTAGGAGAAGAAAGTGTTCTGAGAAATCGCAGCAGCTCCACTTTTTCCCCAAGCTTAATTAATTTTGGGTTGAGGAAGGAACTCCTAACAGCAGATTACGGTAATAATACATACACAAGTGCTACGTTGCCTGCAACTTCCGTACTCGCTCGTAATACATGCATGGCTGCCCTTATGGCCTAAGTCCGGGCAAGCCCACTGCGCACATGCTGTCACCAGCTCACTGATGGAAGCCTGTCCGGCCTGACCCGAGGAGCTTCACTGGTAAGATCATGGCTCTGGCCGAACGCCCA
Organism: Chaetothyriales sp. CBS 134920; assembly: GCA_003693665.1. Lineage (NCBI taxonomy): Eukaryota > Fungi > Ascomycota > Eurotiomycetes > Chaetothyriales > Domatiomycetaceae > Domatiomyces > Domatiomyces catenatus. The sequence continues at coordinate 43,556 of QQSL01000078.1, forward strand.
ACCTGCTGGCCATCACTCCTCGTTGTCGTCAATGCCACCGAGTGCCAGAGTGGGCGGTTGGTGACGGAAGTGAGCTGTCTGGATGGCCGCCATTGGTGAGTAGTGCCTGCCCATCGCCATCGCCCCGAACCATCCCTCTTCCTCTGCAGCGTCACATCACCACCAATCTGTCCGCTGTCCGCTGTCCGCTGACCCCTGCCTAAAGATACGCCCTGGGCCGCCATGCCGAGCACACGCTCCTATCCCTCGACCAGCGGGGGTGCCGCCGCGGCGCCCACGTCCTATGATGGCCTGCCACCTACGCTCGCCGCCTTCTCACCCTCGTCACCCTCGGGCTACCTGGCCTCGGACTCGAAACAACGATCCACGGTCATTGTGCGCAAAAAATCACCCCTCCTGGTCGCAACGCCGCCCCAAATAACGCGGGCACTCGCCTATTCACACCCCTTTCTTCTGCCACTCAACCGCCTGGCTGGTCTTGTGACATGGACGGGCAAAGACCCGTGGGAGAGTTATCTGCTTGTTGCCGCCTTCTGGGCCACCGTCCTGTACGGCTCTGTCGCCCTGCGTTTCTTCACTCCTCTTCTCATTGCCGTTCTGCTTGTCCTCATCCTGTACTGGCGGCGCCCCAGTTCCGTCTCGACGACGGCCAAAACGGCTGGTAAGGAATCCCAGGAATCAACCGATGTCTCATCCGGCCACCAGTCTCTGGACGAGATTCTCGACGATCTGGCGCTTTTCACCGCGCGCTGCAACATCTTGCTCGGTCCCTGGGTCTCGCTCGTCGAGTTTCTCAACACCCAAATCACGCCCAATGCTGGCTCTGCCCGGCCAGGAGTGGCTACTCTCTTCATTCGCCTCCTGCTCCTCACCCCGCCGTGGATTGTTCTGACACTGCCACCCTTCTATATTCTGACAACTCGCCGCATAATCTTGTTCTTTGGCACCACCTTCCTGACTTGGCACAGTCGCCCAGCACGCGTGACCCGAGTGATCCTCTGGCGCAGCGTCTTCATCCGCCATCTTGCTGGCTTTGTTACCGGCTTTGATTTCTCATCTCAGACCAAGACTGAGGTTCTGGGCTCTGTACTGACTCGCTCTCACTCGCACTTGGTTGCTGATGCTCTCGCCAAGGCAGTCACACCCAAAGGAAGTTCGAGCGGTGTTCGCTTCACTTTCATCCTCTACGAGAACCAGCGCCGCTGGATAGGTCTCGGCTGGACAACCAGCATGTTCGCCTACGAGCGCGCTCCCTGGACCGATGAGCACCTGAATCCTGCACCCAGCAAAGACGAGTTCGAGCTACCCGAGGTCGAGAGCGCAGCAGCTCAATGGAGATGGATTCCCGGCTCCCAATGGAAACTCGAATATGAGGATGTCAAGAGACATTCTCGCTCCTCGTCCAAAGGCTCAAACACTGCCAAGTCGGGCACCAAGGACAGTGAGGAGGATGGTACTGGCTGGACATACTATGACAGCCGCTGGGGAGACCCAAGGCCTGCCGATGGCTGGAATAGATACACGCGCCGAAGAAAGTGGTACCGCGACGCTGAGCTGGTCGGGACCAATACGAAAGACTTGAAAGACTTGGCTCAGGCCTCTGCAAAGTCGGATGGTGACGTCGAGACGGCCTCCTCTCCGAGCACGGTCACACAATCCGTGTCAGGATCTGATGCCACCCCTGCGACTGTGTCCCAATCTGCAGGTGCCCATACCACAGCTACTGACCTTGATGCCTCGGCCTCCAAGCCAGCGGCCAAGAGATCAAGCTGGCTGCGCCGTGGTCGCAGCGACAGCAAGTCCTCGTCGAGCAAGAATACTCACACCAGCCAGATAAGCTCAAGATCTAGGGATGACCGCCATGATGACTTTCGCGATAAGTGGCGGTCTGACCACGACGACCGGCACCGTGCCTTTAGTACTCAAGAGGATGTACAGATGAGTCTTGGGTAGTATAATAGTTGGTAGGTTTAGAAGAAAGAATCGAATCGAACCCGTCATTCTCCCTGTCTCGTTGATCAACCGACTTTTGCATCTGCTCACACTACCAGTTCCCAGACTAGCAGCGACAACCTCCCACTTCCCAGGAACTAGCAGCGACAACCTCGCTGGGGCATGTAATTTACATAGGGGACAAGATCCGCACACAGAAAGTTGAAGTTATAGCTTGGGCACTTTGAAGCACACGTTGATTGCACCGATTACCCCTGTTTGAACACATCGAATCAGTCTACTCGAAACAAAAGGCACTTAGTGAAGTAAGTGGACAGCAAAGAAAATGGAAGAGGAGCTGTATGATAACAGCAAACGTCATATCAACATGCTTTCCATACTTGTGCACGCTCGCCTACTTGATACTTGGCCGATTCTCTCCGGATTCATCCTCCCAATGCCACCCAGACTTGATCCTGCTACCACCACCAGACCGACACAGATTGAAAGAGCATTGGCTGACCAGTGCTGGCGGTAGAAGTGGGCGGGTGGAGGGGATTGACATGGTTTATTTCTGACAATGTAGTTAGTATGTATACATGTTGAGGATATATATATATATATATATAGCCATCCATACGCAGTTGCATTTTCCCGCTGGACAGGCCTGGTTCGAGTTAGTGACTGACGTGTGTGTGTGTGTGTGTGTGTGTGCAAGAGAGAAAAAGAAAGAGGAGGGAGCACGTACGCAGGTAGCACCGCAAGAGCAGCTGCAGGGACCTGAAATAACAAAACAAGGTCAGCAATGTTTGAGCAATTGCCTCTATATACATACCCATGGCTTCTTAAAGGACAAGTGCTGTCTCTAGGAACGAGGTTGTTATTGTTGTTGTTGTTGTTGTTGTTGTTGTTGGATGGGTTTTCGAGTTCGATCTGAGTATTGAGGGGTAAAACAGGAAGATGTGAGCAAGTTTTATGCTTTCTCACCGCCAAGCATCCTTACTCCCCACCGGTTTTCTCACTAGGCTCGTTCCGATACTCCCGTCGTGTCTGACTGACAACTGACTGGGGAAGGCGCGAACCACGTAGGCCACAAGAAGAATTTCTGTGGGCGTCCAGTCCCTTTCTGCTTCTTAACAGCAGGGGCCGCCTCCCCCCCTCCCAACGGGCTTAGCTGAGAGTCGTCGTCTTGTGAAGAAAGACCAATATCCAATGGATGATGCACTTGCTTCCACCACTTCATTCCAACTGTTGACTTCCAGAATTGGCCTCTTGCATACAGATACCCCCACGCCCGCTCGTGGTGGTTCGTCTCGTGGTCTGATGGTGTGGGTGTGGGCGAATCTGGTCGTTGTTGTCCTCCCTGCCAAATTGCATGTATAAGCAAAATCAGGCAATGAGAAAGGATACAAGCGCTCGGTGCAGCTGCTCCGCCCGTAAATGGGCAGTTTGTGGTGGAGGCATCGAGGGCTTGTATCGAGTCATGATCAGAAATGACCTGACCTGATCATTCAGGCGATCATTCATCACGCACAGTCGCCCCGCCGTCACCCGTGGGGGAGAAGAAGAATGAATGAATGTTCTTTCTTCTGCTCGCTCATTGGGCGATGGCGGACGGTGGGCGAGAATACTCTTGAATATTCGCCCCCCCTGCCAACGTCAGTAGTCTCTCGAATTGGCGGTGAAGCAGAATTTGGATGGATGCAATCAACCCGCCAGGCGTTTCTGTTTCTTGCTCTGCGGTCAGGTGCCAGAAGGTCAGATGAGTCCTGGAACTCTGGGACTTGGGAGAAAACTATGTGTGGATGTGATTCATGCTCATGTTGATGCCCAGTCAATCTAGACTGTCTGGTGACAAAGCTGAGCTTCTCGCTTTCCACCGAGGTCAATTCACTAGTCTCTGGTCTCTTGCCTGATCATAGGTACCGGCTGTGGTTCTGGTCATGTATCTCATTTCCCACTGGGGGACTTCTTATTCTTCTTTCCGCCCCGGCTGATCCCGGGCCAAGTCTAGACGCTCGTTGAGTGTAATCGGGTCAGTGTACCCACTTAGTGCGAGTGCGTCTTTCATGTTGATGGCACTGCCTATTGAATCGGCAAGGGCAGGGAAAGCAAGCTTCATCCGGACCGCCCTACGCTCTGCTTTAGAGACTTTTGTGCCAGTGCCATCAGGTGTGTTGGCAGTTTCCTGCAATTTTGCTGAAGCTTGATCCTGTTTCGAAGTACCGTTCGACTTGGCTGAGGACGTAATGTTGGCTGGAGGGCTGATCCGTCGCTCGGGCGGCCGTCGAACTGGTGGCTCACTGAGGTCTTGACCACTTAGGCCGAAATAGAGAGATTGAAGAGCTTTGCGCTGCTTATCGTACGCAGCAAAATCACCGCCAATGATGTCTTTCAGGAAGCTGAACGAAGCCTTGTCCGCCCTCCTCGCTGGAAATGCCGACAGATGATCGGAAAGAATGTCATATGCGCTAGAGAATAGAGAGAAGACATGCCCGATCTGATTAGAGCCGCCGGAGATGTTGTTCTCAGGTCTATTCGGGTCGATGATGGCGAGTCGGCCTCGCTTGTCGTTGTTGAACAAATGGGGCTTGTATGTGTCCTTGTCGATGTATCCAGGAGGATCCATACGAATCGCAACGCTTTCACGATCAAACAGGTTGCCGTAGAGATTGAAAAACTCCAGAAGAAGCTGGCCCAGGTTTGTCATTCCACCTGAACCAGGCATGTGTTGCAGTAAGCTGGTCACCAAACATATGATAGAGAAGCCACCCAGGCCACCGACCGACACGTCGTTCAGGCCTCTGATCATAAGGAACTGCTTGATAATCGAGACCAGGATGGGTAATGCCGGATACTTTGCTTTCCAGTTCTGGACAGTCTCGTTGGCAACAACGCCTGTGTCATTGTTAAAAGACAGGTCAACCTTCAATCCACTGACTTTGTCGACAAATTTGATGATGGGCACTTTGGCAAACGCAATTAGTTGAACCGAGTTTTGCTCAGCAATAGCCCAGTCACGGAGTAGCCTAGCAAAGCGTTCCATCATCTTGCGTCTTGGTCTCTCTGGCAGCCCATCAGGACCAAGCTGGCCTGGCTTGAAACCGCGCTGGAGGAAGACAATATCCATATCCCCGACTGGTAGGTAAAGACCAGCAGCGTAGGAACCGAAAGGCTTGACCTCACCGGGTTCGATGCGGTTGAAAGTGAGCGACAAACGTCGAATGACATCGGCTCGTACTGCCAGGTCATATTCTTTGGGCCTAACCCACTCATAAAAGTCTATGATCTCTTTATGGAGGCTGTGACAAGCGTTAGCCAGATGGTGTTGGAGCTAGAACGGTTCTTCTTACGCCATGCTAGCAGTGTCTTGTGGTCGACATGATACATGCCAAGGCACAGGGTCAACCGAAGATCGAGGCCTCCATTCTCGGAGGATCTCAAGGTCCCTTAGCGACCCGAGTCCACTGCGTAGAGAGGGAGTTGCAGTGTCTTCGCCTCGCTTTCTCTTGCCAAGTCGATCTGCCCGGGGTGCGGTAGGCGCCTGGGGGAAGTCGTTGAGTCCATCGTCAAGGGAGATAAAGTCGTCGTTCCTAGCAATGTCGGGGCTGTCAGTCTTGCTGCTATCATCTATCTTGGCTTTCCTGATGAGATTGATGACTCCAATTCGCTTTCCAGTGGTTTCGGTCGGCGGCGGTAGAGCGGTGTAGGGGTCGGGATTGGACCATTTTGGAGTAGTCGGATTGGAGCCTGTGAGGTCGGCAGGGCCTACGGGTTTGAGCCTCTTCGCAGGCGGCCCATCGTCGTTGTCGGACTCGACCATGTTGTCTTCTTCACTATCGGTCAGATCGGCCAGGCTGCGGAATTTGTCACGAGCCTGCGGATCGCGGAAATCCTGCGACTCGGGCGCGTTGTGTTGCCGAGTTAGCAATGGCCGTTCAGCAGCGTATGGGTGATGGAAGAACTCGCGACGCGGAGGTCGATATCGGCGCTCGGCGGGGCGACCACGTCGGCCATCTTCTTGGTTGCCGGTGAAGCGGTATATGGAGGCATCACGCGCAGAGGAGCGCCCTGGCGGCCTGTAAGAGTCACCCATTGGGGTATAAGTGCAATACCTGTTGCTACTAACTTGAGACCTCTTGTAACATTTTCTTGCTCAAGAAAAAAGTTTGCCCCATACATCAGCCACATTGGGTTAGAGGACCAGTTCTCACACTAAACTAGATTTGGTCACAAGCAACAGCTCTAAGCTAATTAGATTAAAGTGCAAACATGCCAAGTCATAACAAACATTCACTAGTGCAGCCTTGCTGTACCTGGCAGCCTTGCGCAACATCACTCCATGCCAAGACCTACCTCCCCGCGACAATAAGTCACTGCTATTTCTCAGTGCCTGCTACCCTCTCTGCACCTGCTACCCTCTCTGCACCTGCTACCCTCTCTGCACCTGCTACCCTCTCTGCACCTGCTACCCTCTCTGCACCTAGTCTCGGCCTGTCAGATCATGAGTCAGGCAGAATGTCGCTCCCAGGCCAGGGTGCCGATCTCATTGAGCGTATCTTCTCAGACCTGCGGAGCAAGAGTCCCGAGGTCAAAGCCCGCGCAGCCACCGAACTAAGCAGCCTCATCACTCTCTACTCTCGAGGTAAGCCAGCTGTCTACCCAGTCCCAGATCTCGCCTGCTGACCCGTCGCTCAGAATGGTCGCCCGAACGATTCAGCGTGTTCTACGACCGCATCACCATCCGCATCAGCAACTCTCTCATCCAAGCAGCGGACCCATCAGACAAGGTCGGCGGCATCCTCGCGTTGGACCGTCTTATCGATTGTGAAGCCATTGATGCCGCCTCCAAGGTGTCGAAATACTCCAACTATCTGCGCGCTGCCCTAAGAACGAACGACTATGCCGTTCTCGATGCCGCCAGTCGCGCCATGGGCCACTTGGCCCGGCCCGGTGGCGCCTTCACCGCCGAGCTTGTGGAAGCCGAGATGACATCAGCATTTGAATGGCTGCAGCCAGAGAGCAAGGCGGAAAGCCGCAGACTAGCTGCAGTCCTTCTGATCCGGGAACTGGCCAAGAACTCGCCGACCCTGGTCTACGGCTTTATTCCGCAGATCTTCGAGTTGATCTGGAACGCTCTCAGAGATCCCAGAGATCTGATTCGAGATGTGGCTGCTGAAGCCGTCAGCGCATGCTTTGGCGTCATGTCAGCGCGAGACCAGGTCTTTCAGGCAACCTGGTTCCAGAAAATCTACCAACGAGCCCTGGACGTCCTCCGAAACAGTAACAATGTGGATGACATCCTCGGCTCCATCTTGATTCTCAAGCAACTGCTGCAGCAGGGCAACATGTTCATGAACGACTTCTACAAGAATGTCTGTGAAATCATGCTGAGGCTGAAGGACCATCGTGATCCCCGCATTCGGACGCAGGTTGTGCAGACCATTCCCATCCTCGCAGAGTACTCGCCCATCGACTTCATCAACCAATACCTGCACCGGTTCGTCATCTACTTGCAAGCCCAGCTTAAGAAGCCGAGCGAGCGAAACCAGGCCCTCATCTCCTTCGGAGCCGTCGCCAAGGCTGTTGGCAGCGCAGTAGCCCCCTATCTGGACAGCGTCATTCTCTACATTCGCGATGCTCTGAGTGCAAAAACCAAGAATCGCTCCCTTGACGATGGGCCGGTATTCAAGTGCATCAGCATGCTGTCTCAAGCCGTTGGCCAAACCCTGAGCAAATACATGGAGGCTCTTCTCGACCCTATCTTTGCCTGCGGCCTGACCCCGCCCTTGCAGGATGCTCTGCGTGAGATGGCCTATCATATCCCTCCGATAAAGAACAACATCCAAGACAAACTGCTCGACCTCCTCAGCTTGATCCTTCTGCGCCAGCCATACCGCCCTCTTGGGTGTCCACCATCCCGAATCCCCCCATTGCCGTCTTTTGCTCGCGACTATGGCGGCATGCCTGCTGAGTACAGCACTGCTGAAATCCACCTGGCCCTCATTACCCTGGGAACCTTTGATTTCTCCGGCCACATTCTCAATGAGTTTGTCAGAGATGTCACTATCAGATACGCTACCCACGAGAACGCAGACATTCGGTTGGCGGCAGCAATCACCTGCTCGCAGATCTTCACTCGAGATCCAATCATGAACCAGAAGGGCAACAATGCCATCCAAGTGGTCAGCGAAGTTGTCGACAAGCTGCTCACCATGGCCGTGGGAGACCCCGACCCGTCGATACGAGCCAAGGTCTTGCACTCACTCAACGACAAGTTCGACAAGCATCTCGGCCGACCGGAAAACATCCGTTGCTTGTTCCTGGCCATCAACGATGAGGTCTTTGCAGTGAGGGAAGAAGCCATTATCGTCATAGGTAGACTGACCCAAACCAACCCTGCATATGTCTTTCCTCCCCTTCGGAAGCTCTTGGTCAACCTTCTCACCGGCCTCGGCTTTTCAAACACGGCGCGACAGAAGGAGGACAGCGCAAAGCTGCTCAGCCTGTTTGTCAAAAATGCCACCGCGCTGGTCAAGTCTTACGTCAACCCCATGGTATCCGCCCTCCTGCCCAAAGCCACGGACCCCAATCCTGGTGTTGCATCCACTACGATCACAGCTCTCGGAGACCTGACCCTAGTTGGCGCAAAAGAAATGCGAACCCATATTCCGCAGCTCATGCCCATCATCATTGATGCTCTACAGGACCTTGGCTCTCAAGAGAAGCGCAATGCGGCTATGAAGACATTGAGTGCCCTCGCAGTAAACTCTGGCTATGTCATTGAGCCCTACCTGCAATACCCAGAGCTCTTGGGCATATTGATCACCATCATCAAGACCGAGGGCCATGAACAGACGCGGAATGACGCGATCAAGCTCGTTGGCGTACTGGGCGCACTCGATCCATACCGCTACCAGCAGCTCACAGAGTCGGTCGCCGAGAATCATAACAAAACTGAAGCCCAGGCTGTGTCGGATGTGGCCCTGATTATGCAGGGCCTGACGCCTTCGAATGATGAGTACTATCCCACCATCGTTATCAATACTTTGATGGGCAACATCCTTGCAGATCACACTCTGGTACAATATCACAGTGCTGTCATTGATGCCGTTGTCACCATCTTCAAGACAATTGGTATGAAATGTGTGCCTTTCCTTGGCCAAATCATCCCTGGCTTTCTCGGTGTCATTCGAAATTCCCATCCAAGCAGACTGGATAACTACTTCAATCAGCTGGCTGTGCTGGTGAATATTGTGCGACAGCATATCCGAGCTCACCTGGAGGAGATTATCCCCGTCATCCGCAAGTTCTGGAACACCTCCAAAACCGTGCAATCAACCATTCTGCTCCTCATTGAAGCGATATCCAAGTCTCTCGAAGGCGAGTTCAAGAGATACCTTGCTGGCCTCCTGCCGTTGATGTTGGGTGTGATCGAAAACGACACCGACCCTCGCAGAGAGTCATCAATGCGCATTCTACAAACATTCCTTGTCTTTGGCGCGAGCGGAGAGGAGTACATGCACATGATTGTTCCTGCCATCGTCGGCATGTTTGAGAGCACATCAGCTCCTACCAACTCGCGTCGACAGGCAATTGACACCCTGACCAAGCTGTCACGCGTCGTAACCTTGACTGACTTTGCCTCTCTGATGCTGCATCCGCTGGCCAAGATTCTGAGTACATCAGAGAAGACCAGCACAACGTCTTCTGAGAGATCGCTCAAGTCGGCTGCTCTCGACTGTGTCTGCGCCCTTATCTATCACCTCGGACAAGATTTCGTTCATTACCTTCCCCTCATCGAACGAGCAACTAGAGCTGGTCAGATCAGCTCTGATCGGTATCAGAAACTTGTCGATAATTTGAAGACAGGCAAATCTTTGCCAGTCGACCTTTATCCCGATGAGCAATATGGAACCATGGCCGAGGACACGTCTTATATGAATATCACCTCGATGCGACTGCAGGTCAATCAGCAGCATCTGAAAAATGCGTGGGATACGTCTCAAAAGTCTACGAGAGAAGATTGGCAGGAATGGATGCGCCGATTCAGCGTGGAGTTGTTGAAGGAGTCTCCCTCCCATGCCCTTCGTGCTTGCGCCAGCCTTGCTGGTGTCTACCCACCACTCGCTCGTGATCTCTTCAACTCGGCCTTTGTTTCTTGCTGGACCGAGTTATTCGACCAGTATCAAGAGGAGCTTATCCGGTCCATCGAAAAGGCCCTGACATCGACACACATCCCTCCCGACATCCTTCAGACTCTTCTCAACCTAGCCGAGTTCATGGAGCATGACGACAAGTCACTCCCAATTGATATCAGAACACTGGGTCGGTTTGCAGCCAAGTGCCACGCGTTTGCAAAGGCACTGCATTACAAGGAGCTTGAGTTTGAGCAAGACCAGAATAGCCAGAGCGTGGAGGCGTTGATCAGCATCAACAACCAACTTCAGCAGTCTGACGCGGCCATCGGCATCTTGAGAAGAGCTCAAGCATTCGGCGAGGTCGAGTTGAAGGAGGTCTGGTTTGAACGTCTCCAGCGATGGGAGGAAGCCCTGGCTGCTTACAACAAGCGCATTGCCACTGAGCCAGAGAATTTCGAGCTTATTATGGGCAAGATGCGTTGTCTTCATTCCCTTGGCGAGTGGGGGAAACTGTCGACGATTGCGCATAATCGGTGGGACGATGCCTCTCCAGAGAATCGCCGTAACATGGCCGCCTGGGCTGCCGCCGCCGCCTGGGCTCGTGGTGAATGGGAGCATATGGAGACGTATATTTCAGCCATGAAAGACAGCTCTCCGGATCGAGCATTCTTTGGCGCCATTCTCGCCACCCAGAGAAATCACTTTGACGAGGCCAACAAGTACATCCTGCGAGCGAGAGAGGGCGTCAACTCGGAGCTCAATGCGACCATTGGCGAGTCCTACAACCGTGCCTACAGCGTTGTTGTTCGGACACAGATGCTTGCCGAGCTCGAGGAGATCATGGACTACAAGAAGGGCGAAAAGCCAGAGAGAAAGGAGGCTCTCAAACAGTTGTGGAATGATCGATTGATCGGCTGTCAAGCCAACGTCGAGGTTTGGCAACGCATGCTCAAAGTTCGAGCTTTGGTATTGCGACCTGAGGAGAACCCGACCATCTGGATCAAATACGCCAATCTATGCCGGAAGTCAGAACGAAGCAATCTGGCAGAACGATCTCTTGCCAGCCTTCAGGGCATTCGAGACACCGACACCGACAAGACGGCCAAGGAAGCAGTGGCCTTTGCCATGCTCAAATACAATTGGTCCACAGGCAGCAAGAAAGAGGCCCTGCAGTCTCTCCGTGTCTTCACCTCCGACCTGGCCGACAAATATCAGACGTTCAATACGCATGCTATTGCGGCAAGCCACCGTGATCGAGTGAATGGAGCCAACTCTGTTGAATCGTCTGTTCACGAAGCTCAGCTGCGCAACAACTACCATGTTGAACGCGAGAAATTCAAACAACTCCTGGCCAAGTCTTATCGACGGCAAGGCCAGTGGCAGACATACATGCTGCGTGGTGACTGGGGAGGCAGAAACTCGCAGGAACTTGTTGAGGATATTCTGCAGTCATATGAGAATGCCACCAAATACAACGACAGCTGGTACAAAGCCTGGCACGCTTTTGCCCTCGCAAACTTTGAAGTTGTCACCTCAATGGTCTCTCATTCCGATTCAGACAGAGCCCGAGCGCTTCCGGAGCCTGCAATCGCAAACAACGTTGTTCCCGCAATTCGAGGCTTCTTCAAGTCGATCAAGCTTTCTCAGAGCAGCTCATTGCAAGACACCTTGAGGCTGTTGACCCTCTGGTTCGCACACGGCGGACACGCGGACGTAAACCAAGCGGTGGTCGAGGGCTACACCCAAGTGCCAATCAACGTCTGGCTTGAAGTGATTCCTCAACTGATCGCTCGAATCAACCAGCCGAACAACCGAATCCGCAACTCAGTGCACCGACTACTCACAGAAGTGGGAAAGACGCATCCACAGGCTCTCGTCTATCCCCTCACCGTGGCCATGAAGTCCTCGACCACCCGTCGAGCCAACTACGCCTCGCAGATCATGGAAACAATGCGTGTTCACAGTCCCGTGCTTGTGCAGCAAGCCGAACTCGTCAGCAAAGAGTTGATCAGAGTTGCTGTCCTGTGGCATGAGCTGTGGCATGAAGGTCTTGAAGAAGCGTCCAGGCTCTACTTTGGAGATCACGATACACAAGGCATGTTTGCAACACTCGAGCCTCTTCACGCCTTGCTCGATCGAGGTGCCGATACGCTTCGAGAAATCTCGTTTGTACAGGCATTCGGTCACGATCTAGCAGAGGCTCGAAGTTTCTGCAATGCGTATCGGCGGAACGGTGAACTTGGAGACCTGAATCAAGCATGGGATCTGTACTACGGCGTCTTCCGGAAGATTGCGCGCCAGCTTCCTCAGCTGATGAGCCTCGATCTGAAGTACGTGTCACCCGAATTGAAGGAAGCAAGAGATCTCGAACTTGCTGTTCCGGGCACATATCAAGTCGGCAAGCCAATCATCCGCATCGTCAGCTTTGATCATGTGCTGTCTGTCATTCCATCCAAGCAGAGACCACGCAAGATGACTCTCAAGGGCTCGGATGGCGTGTCGTATGCGTTCGCTCTGAAAGGACATGAAGATATTCGACAGGATGAGCGTGTCATGCAACTGTTCGGCCTGGTCAACACCCTTCTCAATGGCGACACAGAGTGCTCAAAGCGCCACCTCAACATCCAACGTTTCCCCGTCATCCCGCTCTCACAGAATTCCGGTCTCTCAGGCTGGGTGCCTAATTCCGACACTCTTCATAATCTGATCAAAGAGTATCGAGAATCTCGGCGAATCTTGCTCAATATTGAGCACCGAATAATGCTCCAGATGGCGCCTGACTACGATAATCTGACTCTGATGCAAAAGGTGGAAGTTTTCAGCTATGCGATGGACAACACCACCGGCAAGGATCTATACCGAGTCTTGTGGCTCAAGTCGAAGAGCTCGGAGGCATGGCTTGAGCGCCGGACAAACTACACTCGCTCTCTTGCAGTGATGAGCATGGTTGGTTACATTCTCGGTCTCGGCGACCGTCACCCTTCAAATCTGATGCTCGACCGAATCACGGGCAAGATCATCCATATTGATTTCGGAGACTGCTTCGAAGTGGCCATGCATCGTGAGAAGTATCCGGAGCGGGTGCCATTCCGACTGACGAGGATGTTGACTTTTGCCATGGAGGTTTCCAACATCGAGGGCTCCTTCAGAATCACATGCGAAAACACGATGCGAGTGATTCGCGAAAACAAGGAATCGCTCCTTGCCGTATTGGAGGCCTTTATCCACGATCCCCTGCTCAACTGGAGACTAAACACTCGCGAGTCGCCGCCCAGACCAAACTTCCGATCTGAACGACGGGCCAGCATCATTGATGTTTCTGCACGAGGTGGACTGACAGATGCCGATCGCAGCCCGATTGAACATGCGCGAGATCAAGCCCTGGTGGGTGGTGTGCCGCAGAGCCAGTTTGGCGCACCACCTGGACGCCGCAACAGAAGGAGCTCGATTCTGGACCCTGCAATGACAGGAAGCAGTTTGCTAGATGTTCCCAAGGGTATTGGACTGGACACCCGCGAGGGCACCCAGCAAGACAAAGAGTTCCAGAATGCGCGGGCACTCCAGGTGTTGGCGAGAATCAAGGATAAGTTGACCGGTCATGATTTTGGCAACCCCGGCCACGGGCGTACACAATTATCGGTCAACGGACAGATTTCGAAAGCAGTGAATGGGCATGCGCACACGGGCTCATCGCAGACGGGTGATTCCACCTTGGCCGACTCAGGGGGGCTGGGCGTCAAGGAGCAAGTCGACAAGTTGATCGACCAGGCTACAAAGGTGGAGAACCTGTGCCAGCATTACATCGGGTGGTGTAGTTTTTGGTGAAAAGGGGGGGAGAAGAACAAGACGAGGATTACTTTTCACACCTATTTCGATCGATACGCGGTTATGACAAACAGAAGGGAAGGACTGATGAAGTCGAGGAGTCCTAGTCAAACAGAAGAAGATTCGGGTATTACTGTGTACTACCATAATTTTAGTTCGAGGCAAACAAAGCTTGCGAAGTCGTAATGGCCTTCAATCTCACTAGCAGTTGTCGGTGGGGTTTCGTATAAGATCAAACCAAGACTATCATGGTTTCATCACACCGGTCATAGCCATGCTCAAGAGTCAGAAAACAACCTCACCCTCTGCTCTGTCTGAGGATTCTAGGGAAAAAACACCAAAGTTAGGAGTTAATCAGCCTTGCTGCCAAGCCTTTTGTCCCCCCCCCCTTTTCTTTTTCTTTGTACATTAAAACAAAGAATTCCTGTTGTTAAAAAAGAAGGGAGCAGGAAATTTTCGATGGACGGAAAGCTTTGAGATACTTTCTATTATTAAAATAGTAATTAAGAATGGGAATTTTTCTCCTTTGGGGATACTTTCCTATCCACCATATAAACAACACAACCAAGGAAAAGCAGCAAAAATTTTCTAATCCCCCTTCCTCTCTTCCCAATCTCTTTTATGATCGGAGCTTTTTGACGGCCCCTCGCCAGGCGCTACTAATACCAAGTAGTGTTGCCCATGAAGAATGGAAAAAAAAAAAAAAAGGGTCCAACAAAGTAGTTGCGCGGTGGTGGATTTTCATTTCAAAAATGAAAAAATCGGGGATCCTGAAAAGAGAGAGATGCTGTCGACGACGTTTAGGATGCCTGGGGGACGGGGCAGGTGATGCCGACGTTCTTGACCCAGTTGATGGAGTTGAACTCCCTAGTTGAGTGGGTTAGCAGGGCTTGAGAGAAAAGAGGGAATGATGGAAGGAGAGAGGGTTCTCACCAGTAAACGTGGCTGATGCGGCCGTTGGTCAGGTCGAACAGCATGTTGTTGCCGATGCGGGTCTTGCCGGTGCCCATGCCGGATGCGGTCCAGCGCCAGCTCATGGTCTGGTCCTCGCAGTTGTACGAGTAGTAGGTGGTGGTCATATCGTTGATGGGCAGGAGAACAGAGAAGGCGGCTTCCTCAATGGCCTTGCGGGTGGGGAAGAAGGCGGTGCCATCGATCTGTGTGGAGCAAGGGTTCTGGTTAGTGTATATTTGCGCGAGTGTGGTGGACATTGGGGGAGTGAAAATATGGTTCTTACAGGGAAGCCGTTGGAAACCTTGAGCGAGTCGGAGACGACCTGGACGTCGGGGGTGAACAGGCGCTTGGTGGTGACGTTGTAGTCAGAGACACCCGGGTTCTCGAGGAGGTAGATGGAGTCGGAGATGATTCCCTCGATCTGTGCCTGGTTCAGGCAGTCCGAGTAGGGCTCGATGTCGTCACCGTCGTCGCCAGCAGAGGTCTCACCATCGTCAGTGCAACTGGACGAACTCTGGACTGATGATGAAGCAACCGAAGAAGAAGATGATGATGAAGAGGTATCATCAGCAGCGGCAGCTGGTGCGGGAGCCGGAGCGGCGGCCGAGGCTGCGGGAGCAGCAGGAGCTGGAGCTGCCGCAGGGGGTGCAGCAGCAGCAGGTGCAGGTGCAGCTGGGGCAGGGGCGGGAGCTGGAGCAGCAGCTGGAGCAGGCTGAGGGGTGGTACGGCCTGAGCCTCCAAAGGCGCCGCCGCCGAGGCCTCCGAATGGGTTTCCTGATGCACCGCCGGCTCCACCAAATGGGTTGGTGGCACCAGCACCGCCCCAGCCAATCCAACCGCCCCAGCCGTGGCGTCGGCCAATACCAGAGGTGGGCTGGGCTGCAAGAGCACCGCTAGCCATGACGGCAGAGGTGAGGAGAATGGAGAAATGCATGTCTGAAAGAATGTATGAATGTATTGATCAGGAGTGGTGTGGTGGGTAGAAGTAAGTAATGAGAGACTTGTTTGAATTACCTCGAAGGAATGCAGAGATCTGTGGTGATATATAGTCAGAGCCGATGTCTGCAAGGCTGTAGCCAAGTCCAAAGTCATGAAGTCATGATCTGCCCATCAAGGGAATCCTTAGACATCTGTGAGACAGTACTGCTCTTGTTTCCTCGTTGGTGGGTCTCACGACTTTACTACTACCCCAGAGAGTTAAAGCTAAGCTCAAGGGCAAATCCAGAAATAGCTCTCACAACTTAGATCTCCCTTGCTAGGCCGCTCAGGGCAATGGGTGGGCCTCCTGGCATAAATCAGCGTATACCCAAAGTTAGGGCAAGGAGAAAGAGTATATTGATGTAGACAATCCGAGTGGGCACTCGTGAAAAAAAGGCGATTCAAGACCATGATCGCCAGGCAATTGTGTGGTTTGTTTTGCAAATCTGGAGGGGTGTTGGAAGCAGAAGTGAAGGACCGGCTTATCACAGCCCTCGTACCGTGCTTCTTTTTCTTCTGGGAGAGTAGATCGAACATGGCAGGGCTGGTGTTTGAGATCAAAGTTTTTTCTTTCCTTTTTCTTCCTTTTTGTTGGGATTGTCAGCCTGCTATCCATCCTCATTACCCGAGCTATTTTGGAAGGACAGCAGTTTCTCAATCAAATCGTCAAGACTTTTGGCCATTTGGGAATGAATGATATGGATGATGCTTGTAGATAGGGTGCCATGCTGTCCAGGATTCAGAATACAGTTAAGATTAGAGTTGGTCCCTGAACTTGCCGTTGGCCTACGCCAAAGAAAAGACCGAATTTTGACTAAGCCCCGAGTAAGTTTGTGGTCCCTTGATGGAGTTTATCTGTGTTTACCCAGGTGTAATTGCAGGCCAAAGTTGCGGTGGCATGTGGAGGTGTGTGCCTGAGAACCAAACTAACTCAAAAATAGCCTAGTGCCAACAACGGCGCGCGGGGGCCAAACTACCATAGTACAACGACATGTCATGGATCTGCGTGGGAATGCTGGCTAGCCACTTGAGGGAATTATCCCCTTCTCCATATCCCAGTCAGTCCAACCAAAAGTGGAATCAGAAGTGGCAAGAAGCAACAATGGCACCGACTCCACCATCCAGTCCAGAGGCAACAATGTCAGGCCCAAGGAGCATGAAGAGCATGAAGAGCAGCAGCAGCAAGGGCAGCACGGACCCGACCGAGTGGTAAGGTACCTTGATCAAGCTTACAAGAATAGTGGCGTTCAATGGGACACGCTCCTTTCGTTAGGTTTTGTCAGCTAACAGACGGCCATACGCGTGAACTCACGCAGCCTCACAAAAGCAAAAAAGGATACAAAGGTCACATGGCCGCAATCCGCGCTGGGTCTTCAGACACAATCTCGAGACTGACTGCATATAGGAGGCCGCCAGACTTCAGCATCGACGGGAAGTCGATAGGCTGGGCTAGACCCAGAGCATTGTACTCCTTCGCGTCCAAGGCCTTGCTTACGCGACTAGCAATGATTGACACTCTTGACATAATATCACGTGCTCTGGACGTCTCCACACTCTCCTGAGCTGGCTCGAAATCTTAGCAGAGGGGTGATCCTGATCATCCTCATTCTTCTTTATCATCAGCATCTGAATTCAACCAGAACCAGATCACAACACCTCCCTTTCGTTTAATACGATCTTCCCTCGATTTCGGTAACATGTCCTGGTCCCTCGGCTTACGCAAAAGGCAGCACGCTACTAGGCCTCGACGCAACGGTGGCAAGTCGGGGTCATATCAACTATTGGAGAACAACAGCAGCGCCATTCATACGAAGCATCTTCTTCTGAAGTCAGCCCGGCACTTCCTATACATGTCGATGGACTGGCACCTATCTTCGAAAATACCAACACCGATCGCTCCAGGGGGACTGCCATATTATCTCATGTGAATATCATGACTTGCCATTTCCTTGGGGGTACGCACTGTTAAAGAAAACGCCATTCTCCCGACAATGGATAGATGGCTGGCACTACCAGGTCGAAAGCTCTGACACTGTGGATCAGGAAGCCATCCTAATCGAAGACGTAAGTCTCACAGCCTTGGTCCTCTCCCTTTTCCAACAAAAAGCTGACTGATTGCTTTCGTTAGCCTCACCATTTTATAATCTCATTTTCTCATTTCCTTGACCCTATCAGTGCAAGATGACATTCTTGAACGACGTGCGCAGCAACTGGCCAGGCAGCTCCACCCTGCAAGGTTGCTATTGGAATGAACATTTGGAGGGACCTTTAATTTCTATACTGAATCAGCAGTATATTTCTAGCGTGTTGATGGCATTGTGATGAAACCCTTGGACCAAATTTAATACAAGAAATTTCAATTTCATGAAAGCTGGTATGTTAGCAGTGGCTGCGCCATGAACGCTAGACTCCTACCCGTTTGGAAGACCTCCTGAACAGGTCTTGGGCGCCGTCCACAGTATTCTGGGCCTCACAGGCCGATTGAGATGACCTTGGTTGCCATTCGACTATAGAGTAACCCACTGTGTACAGTGCCGGGATACTCGCCTTCTGCCGAGGCTGGTGTACGGATTTCTCTCCTTGGCAATAACCAAGAATATTTTGCCAAAGCGTCAGAATGTTCTGTTCGGAAGAACTGGTGATCCTGGTAATGTCATTTGGTGCAACCCAACCTGTTCTTTTCGAAGGCATGAAACGATGGAGCAAAGGTTTTCTTGGCAGCTGGGAGGAGCCTGTCTCCCTGTGGACATGGTGCATGCCAAGAGGGATGAATGGTGTGTCGATGCTGCGCTATAGTTGAACGCTGGCAGGCGTTTTCGTCCTTGCACAGCCAACATGCCATGTGTCATGGAATGGAGGGGCCGGGGGTGGGGGGTGTTTGGGAACCCGTGGCGAATAAAAATATTTTTGTCCGACTCACCGAGAGACATGAGAAGCTGAGAAAAAAGCAAGCAGAAGAACAAAAGAACAGGGGACGGAAATTGGCTTGGCCATGAAAAGAAGAAAGAAAGCATAAGCGGCTTTTGATTTTGAGACAACGAGCCTCGAATATCCTTGGCTCCTCTTGGCTTTCTCTTGGCTTCTCTTGGCGCAGTGGACGGGCGCGTGTAATCTTGGCTTGCTTCAGGACGTCTAGTAGTCAGCTGGTTAGTATCTTCTAAAAATCCAATTGAATCTCGGATTGTGAATGCGCACTCAATTTGTACTCTCTTGCGCACATTTGCCTGTTCAAATTATGTTAGCATTCCTTAGATTGTAGAAAACGATTCACACGTGGTGGGGGTTAGTGTAGTGGAGTGGGGCTCCGTCGGATAAAAGCGCGCGGCCAAGAAGCTTGTTTGAAACCTTATTCCCTGAAACGAGCTCGAAACCAAACTTCCTCAGCGAACTTCGCGAATCCTCCTTCGTCAGTTATCGTAAACAACGCACACTTGCCAAATATAGAAACAAAACAAGTTAGCTGACAGAGAGCAGAAAGCAAAATCTGAGAGCTCCTTAGCTTCTACGGGAACCCCACAGTGATAACTCAGTCGAAGCTCCCCTGATCCACCATTTTCTTCCGAGGCAGCTATTGTACACGCACCGCTCCCTACTTTGCAGTATCATATCGAACTTGGTAGGTGACATCTTTTCTGATAACCATCTTCTTGGCCTCATTACTAGACATCATCAGTGCATCGACTGTCCCAGCGGCCTCAGTGTCCGAACCCACCGAGTCACAGGGTCCGTTTGTCCATGCTTGATGGTGCCCAACACAGCCCGGGCTGTTTTTGTACGCATCACCTTCACCAATCTCTTTATACGGTTGGGGACCCAACCTCATGCCGTTATGTGAGATGGCCGGCCGAAGCGAGTGCATGGGTATTGAGTCGCCGATTTTCCGTGACCTGCCCGAGCTGTACGCAGCTGTCTCCCTGGCGGTGAGACCGCCTGTACCGCCATAGTTTGTGATGAGGTGGGCAAGCAGTGCGCGAACCGTGGGAATGGTCACGGCAATGATGGACACATTCATCTCGGTCTGGGTCCAACAACTAAAACCTGCTAACTGCAAAGAGGGGTTCAACTGGAACTGCCTCTGGTCCAAGCTGACAAGACGCAGACCAATGATGGCAATTATCCTGGGCGGCAAATCAGCTGCGCGAAATTCACACTCTGGATGTCGTGCCTTTTCAGAAGGGGGAAGAAGAGGAGAAGAATACAACTGCAGAAGAAAAAGACATACACCAATCGGGAACTGAATATTGTCACAATAGAAATCTTCTTCTGCAGCGAGGTCTGTAGATTCCAGACCAAAATCCACATGGCCACAGCGAATATGACTAGTTCAGATAGACCTCCGATGATCTCGATGGCTTTCCACCGTGTGAACTGCATCAGAGTGAGCAGGAAAGAGAAAAGGATTCCCAGAGCGCAGCTTACCCATGAATCGGTACATCTCTTATCCAAGAGCCATGGCTTTGCTAAGTCACACTGCAAGGCCAGGGCCAAGAGTGCGGCCGCTGTCCACGAGGCAACAACCCCAAGGAAGACATGAATGCATCTCACGTGCAAGGTGATGGGGGTTAGTCGCCGAAGAAAGGCCAGCATTGACAGACGTGAAGCGCCTAAGGATAGAATGTAGAGCAGATTGCTGGAGTAGTATAACTGTCACCCATTAGAGAACTGCAACTGGGAAGAGGGCCATATAATCTCTCACCCGTTGCATTCTGTCATATTGATCAACAGAGATGAGCTTGTTGGACTTCCCAAGACCATTAGAGGCGGCCAAAAGAACAAGTATTGTTTGCACAGAGGCAAAAACCTATACCCAGGACTTTTTTTAGCCATTGATATCTGACCATATGCTCACCCATGAGTTTCACGAACTGTGGATATGGCTAGGACCAAGTCATCAGCCCCCCATGTGGATTTGGAATTGTATCGAATGAAGAATCGAATCCCAGAAGACAATAGAGTCATGGAAAGACTGATTGATGCTGCTATGAAAATCCAGGCGCGATGATCGGTGTCAGAGACAATAGCAAACGGAGCGGCTTGTCCCGGCGGAACAGGTAGGGGATAGGGCGTTGACATCTTGGCCTGATGCCGAGCAAATCAAGTTGGAAGCGTGACCTGTCTGCTGTATAAGTCTGAATTAAGCATTGAAAGCCGGCGAGAGACTGTAGGCCAACATAATATCTTTGTGCCTTGGTGGTTAACTAGACACAGCGCGCGTGCTTAACCAACAGTGTACGCCGATCATGTTTGAGCCGCCGGAATGTATCTGAGAGATGGTTGGATAGTCTCTGGCTTCAATCATCGAATAGGGACATTGATGCTTTGAACGATCACGTCCAGTGTTACACTTTTGTCAGAGGTTATTAAAACTTCCGAAGATATGAAGATAGGGGGATTTGGGGCGAGTATCCAATGTCGAGAAGATAGCTGAGGTCTAACGGAATTCGGAGGTGTGTGAGTGAGACGGGGCATCTACAGGTAGTACAAATATCAAAAAGATCGTGTACGTTCCACAAGACTATCGAGTTGATATTCCCACATGCGTACTTTGATGCCAGGCCAGGCGCTAATGCGGAGCTAATGCACTAAACTCGGGGACTAGAGGCTGCTAGTCGAGTTAGCGCAGCCACCTCGGCGAGCTAATCCCAGAAAGGAAAACGCACTGAGCAGTTTGTCGGTCCATGTGGAAGGAGATGGACTTCCGATCTGGTATCTGGCATCGGGTATCTGGTATCTCGCACCCGGCACATCGCAGGTTCATGGCACATCCGACATCCTAGCCGAGCCATATACAGCTATGCGACTACAAGTCACCCCGACTGGTTGGGTCAGGGTCCTCGAGAAGAGGACCTACCATGTTCCCCCCTCCCCCTCCCCCCATTTATTCCTCTTGCTCCCTCTTGAGTCTTCATATGCCCTGGTGTACCATCTTCTCTCATAATCGCAACCTCGCTTTGCAGGATGTTGAGAAAAAACGAATTGAGCGTTGCAGAGAGTGCGGGTTACCACAAGGATGATGGGGCCATCTACTCGAGCATTCCCGAGAAGTATCGGGGCACAGCAGAGGACCGCCATGACATGCAGGTGTTGGGCAAGACGCAGGTGCTGCGGCGCAACTTCAAGGGCATCACAATCATGGGCTTCTCAAGCATGGTTATGGTGGCCTGGGAGGCCCTCCTTGTCATTGTCATCTACCCTCTGATAGATGGAGGATCCCCCTGCCTGTTCTGGGGCTTGGTCATTGCCCCTGTTGGTCTTACGCCTGTGTATATGAGTCTTGCGGAGCTGGCATCGATGTGAGTTGGAGCAATAAGCTGGCTTCCTGGCTACTTACTAACTACAGACAGGAGTCCAACGGCTGGAGGCAAGTCTATAAGCAAGATTTACCTCTTCAATGGCAAGGCTAACAACTAATAGGCCAGTACCATTGGGTTTCCGAGCTGGCGCCTCCAAAATATCAAAAACCGCTGAGCTATGGTGTCGGTATGAGCCTTGGATTCTGTCCTTCTCCATGTGTACAATACGGCTAACTCAGCGTGGGTTGGTTGATTGCCCTCGGATGGCAAACCTGGCTTGCTGGTACTTGCTTCATGGCGGTAGGTCGCACCACCCACCGTTATTAGACAGAGTGTGGGAGTTGTGCGGCTGACCTGGTTACACAGGCCAAGGTCGTCCAAGGCCTGATCGCGTTCAACAACCCAGACTATGTGGCGAAGAACTGGCATACAACTCTCCTTGTTGTCGCTATCAATCTCGTATCCGTTATCTTCAACACTATCCTTGCCGTTCGACTGCCTCTTATCGAGGGCATCCTCCTTGTCCTCCACATCGCCGGTATCTTTGCCATAGTGATCCCACTCTGGGTGATGGGTCCAAGAGGAAATCCACGCGAAGTCCTTCTTGAATTTACCAGCATCGGTGGATGGGAAAGCACCGGCCTATCCACGATGATCGGGCTTCCAGCGATGATTGCCATGCTCTATGTGAGTCAGACCAATGACAGGAGGGATAACACTACTGATTTCATTCCTTCGCCCTCCAACAGGGCTATGACTGTGTCGTCCACATGGCGGAAGAAGTTCAAGACGCCTCCAAAATCATCCCACCTACAATGCTCGTGGGCATGTGGGGCAATGCCGTTCTCATGCTCGTTGTCGGCGTCACATTCATCTTCACCATGGGCGATGTGGAGGCCATCCTCAGCACCCCAACTGGAGTTCCGTTTATCCAGGTTTTCTGGAATGCCACAGGCAGTCTTGTTGCAACGAACCTGATGACAGTCATCATTGTCGTCATGCTTATAT
The DNA here is from genome assembly GCA_003693665.1 of Chaetothyriales sp. CBS 134920. Taxonomy (NCBI): domain Eukaryota; kingdom Fungi; phylum Ascomycota; class Eurotiomycetes; order Chaetothyriales; family Domatiomycetaceae; genus Domatiomyces; species Domatiomyces catenatus. Next base: position 66,687 of record QQSL01000078.1, read on the forward strand.
CGGCATGCTTCAGCGAAGTGGCCACTGCTTCGCGCCAAATCTGGTCATTTGCGCGCGACAGGGGTAATAATAGACAGCATCTTCTCTTTTTGACATGTCGCTCATACGGTGCAGGCCTCCCGCAATCTCAATGGCTCGCTGTCATCACACCCAGATGGAACATACCTCTCAACGCTGTTTGCGTCTCTACTGTTTTCACCACCTTACTGGCCCTTGTAAGTCCAACCCCCTCCTCTTTTTGACTCAATTCGAATACATTTTTGCTAAAAGACAGTGGTTCAAAACCAGATCGACCTCGGATCAACAGAAGCGCTGAACGCAATCAACTCGCTCGCCCAGGTCGCAATCTTGTCGTCGTACATGATCACAATCCTCTGCATGATCTGGCACCGCCTTCGCGGCCCCCCACTCCCAGCCCGGCGATGGAGCTTGGGCAAATGGGGCTTGACTGTCAACGTTGCCGCCGTGGTCTTCATGGCCCCAATTTTCGTCTTTGCCACCTGGCCCCTGGAGCAGCCTGTGACTGCTGTTAACATGTGAGATATATATCAATCTGACTCGGACCCCGACTAACGGTTTTTTTTTTTTTTGCTTGAAATACAGGAACTGGTCGAGTGCGATATTTGTAGGAGTCTTGATTATTTCACTGACCTACTACCTGCTCTGGGCGAGGCATGTTTACGTCGGGCCTGTCGCCTTGGTGAAACGGGATTTGTAGAATCCGCCCAGGTGAGTGTTGAGAGAGGGTTGAAAGAAGGATAACATGCAAGGACTGTCCTCAAGTGGCACATACCACCAAAACCACAGGAATATATACTGGAGTGTAGGAGCCATGCTCAGGGGTAATGAACAATATGACATTTCAGGACGCCATCTTGTAAGGTACAGATTAGATATTGCTGGTCAAGTGCACTTTTAAGGCGTCAGAAGAACTCTTTACCTTGGTACAGTGAGTACTGGAAGCTACCGAGGACAAAGGACTGTCTTGATGATGGCAATGGTACGAGTGAGTCCACACTGGCTTCTGCTTGCTGGCAAAATTACGAGCGAGTCCACACTGGCTTCTGCTTGCTGGCAAAATTACGAGTGAGTCCACACTGGCTTCTGCTTGTTGGCAAAAGCATTCATGCCGACCTTCTGGTCGTTGGAGCCAAAGAGCGAGTGGAAAATGCGCCTCTCATACTCGACGCCCTCCTTGACACCGAGGTCCTGGCTCTTGTTGACAGCCTCCTTGGCAGCGATGACAGCGACGCGGGAGTAGCTGGCAATCTTCTCGGCAGTGGCGAGAGCACCGTCCAAGACCTCCTTGTTGCCGCCGTCAAAGGCCCTGGCCACGAGGCCGTCGCGCTCGGCCTGCTCGCCGCTGTAGTTGTTGCCGGTCAGGATGAGCTCCATGGCCTTGCTCTTGCCAATGGCGCGGGTCAGGCGCTGGGAGCCGCCGGCGCCGGGGATGGTGCCGAGCTTGATCTCAGGCTGGCCAAAGTTGGCCGTCTTGGTGGCGTAGACAATGTCGCACATCATGGCCAGCTCGCAGCCGCCGCCGAGGGCGTGGCCCGAGACCGCGGCGATGACCGGCTTGCGGATCGTGGTCAGGTACGACCACGGCGCGATGAAGTTCTTCGAGTAGGCCTCGGCAAACGTCAACGACGCCATCTCCTTGATGTCGGCGCCCGCTGCGAACGCCTTGTCGCTGCCGGTGATCACGATCGCTCCGATGCCGGCGTCTTCCTCGTAGTTCCGCAGTGCGTCGTTGAGCTCGACGAAGAGCGCGCTCGACAGCGCGTTCAGCGCCTTGGGCCGGTTGAGCGTGACTGGGCACACACGGGCTTTGGTCAGCGGGAGAGGGCTGGGCTAGATACTGGGCCAAACAAAAGGGGGGCTTGGTGGCTGCTCACTGAGGCCAACTCCTGGGCGCGGCGACGCCGTCAGGATGTACTCGTAGCCAATCCCGGACGAGGTCGACTCTGCACGCACCAGGCGGGGCATTGTACGGGGGGCGAACGAGCGGGAGGTGCGCAGGGCCGGCCCGGCAAGTCGCTGGAGTAGGACCACCATCGTGTCTGGTGTTTTGTGTAGAGAGCGAGAGCGAGAGAGCGAGAGAGAGAGAGAGAGAGAGAGAGGGACGGATGAATTTCCAGGTCCAAGGTTGACGACGGAAAGGAACGGAGGGAGACGGGCGAGTAATATCAAGAAGAAGCTGGGGAAGGTGCTTCCCGTCTGGGACTAGCTCCATGCAGTATGCGGGGAGGGCTGGCGCAGTCACGTGCTCGAACCCCCCCGACCGGAACAACTGCTTTTCCGGCCTCCACTCGGGGGCGGCGGCGCGCGGTCTTTCGCTTGTGGCAGTGACGAATTTTCGACACGCGCGTGCGCAAAATTTGAGAGAAGTGTTCTTTCCCAGCGGAGCAGCTCAATTCATTCAACATTTCATTTCCCACTGCGCTGTGCCACCCCGCCACACAACCACACACACTCTTGTCTTCTGTCTCATGTCCTTAGCCTGCCTGTTTACTGGGTGTACACCTCTCGCACTTGCTTAAAAGCCAGCCGTGCAGCCCTGTATCTTCTTGGGTGTTGTTGCTTATCGTCTCGGTCGGTCGGCGAACGAACCCTTGCTCTCCTGCTCCTGCTCCTGCTCCTGCTCCTGCTCCTCTTCTTCAACCACCAAGCAAGCATCAATCACCATGGACGTGCCGGAACCTGATACCACGCCCTTTGATGCCATTACCACCCAGTCCAACCGCCTGTTACGCGTGTGTGCCCTCCCTGAACACCCCTCCCCCCCTGGCTCGCGCCGCCTTTAACTTCCAGCTAACACACCTGCGCCCCCCATCCAGCAATACCAAGCCTGGCTCGACGCCTCGACACCGTACACCGCGTACCGCTGGTCCGGCACCTTTGTGCTCTTCATCCTCTTCGCGTTACGCATCCTGCTCGCCCAGGGCTGGTACATTGTCGCATACTGCCTGGGCATCTACCTGCTCAACCTCTTCCTCGCCTTCCTGTCGCCCAAGTTCGACCCGTCCCTGACTCAGGATGAGGGCCTGGAAGACGGCGACGCCGGCTCCAGCCTGCCGACCAAGCAAGATGAAGAGTTCCGCCCTTTTATCCGCCGCCTGCCCGAGTTCAAGTTCTGGTACAGCGCGACCAAGGCCATTGTGGCGAGCTTGGCTGCCAGTCTGTTTGAGATCTTCGACCTGCCCGTCTTCTGGCCCGTCCTGGTGCTGTATTGGCTTATTCTGTTTTCTCTGACCAGTAAGTGCCTGGGATTGAAAAAGAAAAGAAGAAAGGTTCTGACATTGCTCCTCTAGTGAGACGGCAAATCCAACACATGATCAAATATCGATATGTGCCCTTCTCCTTCGGCAAGGCCAAATATGGGGGCGGCAAGTCGTGATCACGATCTTGATGGCAGTTACAGATGTTTTTCCTTCCTCACGCGCATCGGCTTGGGGTGTGTATTTTCCATCTACCAGGGCTAGCCCATGGCTTCGGGGTGTTGTATCAGAGGCAACGCCAAACTAAAAACAACAACGAAATAGACGCCCAAGCAGTTAATGTAATTCAGCACCTCGCTGGCCAAAATTCTGGCTTTTTGTTCCAATCGACGCGACAAACGATTTTACATCATCACAACCTTTTTTGTGCCCAATGAGAACTGCAAAAAATAGAGCGGACACGTTGAAAAGCAACTTTCCTCTTCCCCTTATTGGGCAGTCCTTTTCTTCCGTATTTTGCGTGCGCCTTGGTCTCTTCTTCCGTATCTTGTGTGCGCCTTGGTCTCTTCTTCCGTGAATCACTCGTCCATTTCCTCGTCTTCATCCTCCTCGTCTTCGGCACCCTCGGCAACATCAACCTCAAAGCCGACACTCTGATCAACACCCACGTAGCTGTCACTCATCAGGAACAGGGTCAGCTGCTTCTTGCCGCTCTCTGGCACCACAAATTCCAACTTGGTCTTGAGCTCCTTCAGGATGGTGACGCGCTTGATGGCCAGCAGACTGCGGGTGGCTTCCTCGGCCACGACCAGCCACCAGTTCTCCTGTTTCTTGGCCGGGTAGAAGGGCGCGTGCACGGTCGTGTCGACCTCGTCTTGCTCTTCGTCTTCGTCTTCGTCCGCCTCGCGTTTGACGACGACGTGGACATGGGCTGGGGCCCCGGCGCTGAGGCTGTCCTTGTCTTCGAGCCGGAAGTCGAGCTCGAGATTGGGGTATTTGTTGTTGGTGAAGTTGGCCGCTTCGACCAGCTGCTTGTTCTCGAGGCCCATGTCGGCGACGAGGGCCTTGAAGTCCTTGTTCTCGCTGGGATCCATGGCGGCCATGAACTCCTCGATGTCGTTGATGGCATACTTGCGCCTGAGCACGTCGACAATCTCGCTGGTAAAGTGCGGGATCTGCAGCAAGGGCGAGTCGCGGTCCCACATGGCCTGCACGGCCATCTGGGAGAGCTCCATGGCCGCCATGGCGTTGAGATGGCCGTCGCTCGACAGCACATCCACACAAGCCGACAGCAGAGGCAGCACCCGGCCCACGATCTGCTCTTGGTCCTTGCCCAGGTCGATCGGTAGTGCTAGCCGCGAGAAGTGAGCCTGCAACAGGACGAATGCCTTGAAATGCGGCGAGCCAAAGTCTGGCTCCGACATCTTCACCGGGCACCGGTCGTAGATCCGGCGCAGAATGTGCTCCTCGTGCCGTCGCAGCTGGATGTTCTCGAACTCGGTCGCGCTCGTCACGATCTCGAGCATGCCCTTGAGCTTGGTTCTCTGTGTCAGCGACAGGAGGAAGGTCTGCATCGTGATAAAGCTAATGTTGTAGTACGCAGCAATCATTGCAGGATTCAGAGGAGCCACCGAATCGTCTTCTTCGTCCAACTCGATGATCTTGGCCTCGGCCAGCTCCTTGAGCGTCGTCTCGGCCAGCTCAGAGAGGAAGGTGGACAGGGCCTCGTGAGACGTATCATTCAGCCCATAGAAAGACGGATTGGCCAGGAGCCGGCGATAGAAGTAGGAATAAGTCAACCAATCCAGTGCCTCCTGCGTCGACTGAATAGTCTTGGTGCTGATCTCTGCCACAAAGGCATCGTGCAGGCAGATCTGCAAATGTGACTCGATCGGGAGCGCTTCGTTCAGGAACTTCTTGTAGTACTCCCGCCTGACGGCTGGAACCATGAGAACACCCTTGCCCAGGACATCCTGCTGTGGTCGTGTCGCCCGGCCGAACATCTGCAGGATCTCAGAGATTTGGTAGTCGATGTACCTATGTTCGCGGCCTTGGAAGTATTGTGTGCCCATGATAATGACCAGATGGGCCGTACACGGAAGCTCCCAGCACACATCGCGAGAGGCAAGGAGCACCTGGATCGCTCCCAGCTTGAACAAGTGCGCGACAATGCGTTTGTCGCTGGTCGAGAGGGCCTCGTGGTAATAGCCTATGCCGTGAGTCAACGATTCAGCCAGAGCCCTCTCGTGAATACGCGACACAAAGGGTGTGAGTTCCTCAACAGGCGCATGCAAGAACCTATCGTCGGCATCATCGGCAATGCAGCAAGAGAGTAGATCTAGCGCACTCAGTCGCACCTGTTTCCTCGACGGCACGAATATAATCGCCGGTTTCGAGGGCGACAGCTGGATGATGGATTGATACGCTGGTTTTGCCATCGCCACCATGAGCGAAGGGAAATGTGGAATCGTGAAGGATTGAATGTGAAGCTCCAGTCCCACAGGCCGAACCATTGGGCTGAAGTTGAAGATCGTATGCTTGGATGCCCCAATCCATTCACCCACGTCTCGAGCATTGGACAGAGACACGCTGAGGCCAATGATGCGCAAATTGTTCTCAAGCTGGACACGAATGAAAGGCATACGCGATACAACCAACTCGTACACGTAGCCGTTCTCACCACCAAGCATATGAAGCTCATCGGCGATGAAGAGGTCGACTTTCTGCACATTTTTGCGTCGTTGCCATTGCCGTGACAGGACATCCCACTGCGTCGGCGTGGCGAGGATGAGGTCTGACTGGTCCAGGATACGCAGGTCTGCCGTCGTCTCTCCTGTGAGCGGTGAAATGACCTTACCACCATGAAGGCTTCCAAGCCGCTCTTTCCAGTCTGCAAGCCTGCTGTCAACCAGTTCTTGGAATGGAGCAACGTAGACAGCCTTTCCCGCGTCTTCCTTGTTCCAGTGTCGGAGGAGAGCAAGCTCGGCACAGACCGTCTTGCCACTGCCTGTTGGCGCGCCGACAAAGACGTTGTCGTCGCTGTCAAAGAGCGCCTTGAAAGTCTGTGTCTGGATTTTGTTGAACTTGTCGAACTGGGGATACAGAGCAATATACTCCTTGCGCCGCAGTGCTTGCACAGGAACAGCTTGCATGTCCAGAAGCTGAGTGTGAGGCGGGAAACGCTCTGGCAAGATGAGCTTTTGGAAAGAGACTGGCAGTCTTGTCTCCGAATGCATCCACCGGTCCGACACGAGAGATATGAAATAGTGCGGCGGCATGGGCTCAGAGACTGACACCGTAAAGTCGACAATGTGCTCTGTCGCGTCGCCGACCGCAAACTCTCTTCTCAGAATGAATTGATCGTGGAACAAAATGTCCTCGCCATCACAGTCTTCGACAATGATCCAGAAGGTTTCAGCCTGGCCATGTAAAGAATCATCCCATTCAAAGTTGGGTGTGATGGTCAGCTCAACCCTCAACATCGACCTCGTCATCGGTTGTATCTGTGCCTGAACTTCTAGTCGAGGAAACTTGCGCACCAAATCACACACGACTCGGCCAGCTTTTGGCACGCCTAGAAGCTCACCCATACGCGGCGGGTCCAGGTCGAAGTAACTGGACCACGGCACATCAATCCGCTCGGCTTTCTGCAGATATTCTCGCGGGCAGGTAGGAAACTGGCGTAAGGGTGTCATCGTTGGCCACATCCTTCTCTCTGCCATCTTGCACAGGTCCAAGGCAGTGCTGGCAACGCTCGCCCAGCCTTTCTTCAGGCAGATCTCGAAGATTGCCCTCAGGATACGGCCTGCAGACTGTGTCACGTAGACCATGTCGGCCATCAGCGCAAGGCCTTCCAGCTTGAGTCGAGAAATAAACGCCTGGAGGAGGACATTGATCTTGGCTTGCGGGTCTTCCACCCCTTCTTTAACAGGAATCGGAACTCTGCCCAGCAGTTTGGCCAGTTCAAGCTTCTCGTCCTGCCGAACTGGGATGTACTTGAACTCTTCACTGAGGGCGAAGATGCGGAATAGCTCAACCGTGCCAATCGAAGGCTGCAATGCGCTGTTGTACGTGAGCATGGAATTGTGCGTGATGTAGAAGTGAGAGGCGATGCGTCCCAGGTCAGTCGACTGTAGCTTGCCGCTCTTCTTGTCATACTTGACCAGGCCGGCCTTTTCAAGAACGGTGGCTGCAGAATGGATCAGATCGACTCGCTTCTGCTCAAGAGCCTCGTCGGTATCGTAGTCCGCCCCGACGCTGTATAATCCAGGCGATCTGATCATCCGCACAAAGAGATAAGTGTATCCCAGCCAGTCAACGCCCTCGTCACGCGTGCGAACATTGCCCAAGACAACTTCGGCATTCAAGCTGTCGGCAAGTTTACCCATCAACTGGCTTTCTATGGGCAGCTGCTGGTTCATCAAGGAGAGATAGTACTGAATCTCCGACTGGGAGGTGATGATGATGCCTTCACCATAGCTGTCAAACTGTGGCCGGCCCGCTCGTCCAAGCATCTGCAGCACATCCTGAGGACTGAGCTCCACCCAGCTGCCTTTCTCCGGAGAGTAGACCTGGGTACCCTTGATGATGACTGTATGGGCCGGCAAGTTCACTCCCCAGGCAAGCGTTGCCGTACAGACTAGCACGCGAAGAGAGCCGTCTGCAAAAAGATCCTGGACCGATGTTCTGTCTGCCACGCCCATACCAGCATGATGGATACCGAAGCCATAGGGCATCAGATCCTTCAAGTTGGTATCGTTGACGGCCTCTGCCTCTTCGCTCAAGATCTGTCGACTTGCAGCATCTGTGCGCATGATCTGGCCGATAGTCTCGTTCTCGACAGCCTTGTCTCGGATGTACCTTGCCGTCTTTGCCGTCTCCTTGCGTGAATGGACAAAGATGAGCATCTGTTGCTGATTCTTGCCGACATGTTCAAGAACCTTGGCATAACAAACATCGTTCATGGTTTTGAGCTGTTTGATCGGCTTTTTATCCGTCACGCCAACAAACTCTTGCTTGAGCGGACAGGGTCGGAATGAACCATCAAAGTGGAAGAGATCTTTTGACGTGTCGACACGCAAGAAGGTTGCCACGTCCCGATAGTTGGGAAGCGTGGCACTAAGGCCAAGAATACGAACTGGTTCGCCTGTTTGCTCTGTCTTGCGGATGGTGCGACTGACAATGCTCTCAAGCACCGGGCCTCGGTCGTCGTGGAGCAGATGGATCTCGTCAATGATGATTAGCCTGACCAGTCTGGTGTAGCTGGTGTCTGTGGCCTTGCGAGTGATGACATCGTACTTCTCAGGGGTTGTGACAATGATCTGGGTATCGGCAATTTGCTGCTTCGTTAACTGGCGATCACCTGTCAACTCCGACACAGTGATGCCGAGGGGCTTGAGACGAGCGCCAAAGTTGCCGACCTGTTCCTGTACCAATGCTTTGAGAGGAGCAATATAAATGATCTTGAAGTCGTCCAGCATAATCTCGCCCGTCTCCGGATTGCGGTGTTTGCCAATCTCGCGCAGCATGGCCAGCATTGCAACGTTGGTCTTGCCTGAGCCTGTAGGCGCACACACCAGCATATTCCCATCGCCGTGGAAAACACTTGGAAAGCACTTGGACTGGATTCGATTGAGCGCCTTTGCAGACCCGAAACCTTGACGAGCCCAGTCAGGCAGTTCGGAGGTTGGGATTAACTTCTCGCCTGCATCCATCTTGGGCTTTGGCGGAGGCACATGGATCTCCTCGTAGCCCTTGAAAGTCCGCTTTGTGGAGCCTTGGGGAAGGGTGACCTTGGGGTTTGTCATGAGATGATTGCCCTGCTCAAAGACGAGGTTGTCCAGGTTGATGAGTCGCTGAGGCATGAGCCCCCTGCGCAGCTCACCTTCTTGTTTCTCGCCGCTGGAATCTCCATTGGCATCTGCTTTGGGGATATCGATGTCCATCAGATCCATTTTCAGCTTCTTCGTTGGCCGCGAGCTGTCGTGATCGGTTCTGTTTGCTCCCAGAAGAGCGTCAAGCAGGCCGCGGTGGCCGGCTTCGATCATCTCATTCTCCACCAGCAAGCGGGCGTCCTTGTCCTCAGCCGCCCGCCGCCATCTTGTCACCCAGACGATCTTGTCCTTGTTTGAGACCAGCTTACTCACAAGATCAGAGTGCTCAAAGTCGAAGAGCTCCATAATGTCGTTTTCGACCTCGCGGATGTCTTGGCCAGCCAGGATCTTCAAGGCGTCTTGTGTCTTCTGCTGTTGTTCATGGGCATCAGAGTACACGGTGCCAATCTGTCTCTGAAGCCAGTACACATCAATCTCATGGATAGGAATAGAGTCTCCGTTTGGCCTCGTGCTTGAAGCCGCTGCGATTCCACCATCAATTACCATGCCATCCTCGTCGCCATCTGGGTCTGGCACTCCTGCCCCACCAGCGGTAGCAGCTTCTTCAGCACCCGGCCGATCCTCGATATCATCATCGTCTGAGGAGCTGTCATGGTCACGAATTTCAAAGTTTCTCTGTTCATCCTCATCCTCGGATTCATCGAAAACGACGGCGACTCCCTGCCGATCATCAAGCTCTTCAGCCCCGTCAGCGTCTTCCATTTTCTCGTCCTCATCCTGGGCATCGTAGTCGGTAATTTTCTTGCCCAGGTTAACCAGTTCATTGAACTGCTTGGGCGTCATTGATATGCCGACAATATCATCGATTTCCTTCTTCTTGTCCAGGTCCTTGAGTGAGTCGTCTTTGAGGAACTCGAGAATCATGTCTGCTGCACTGCGGACCATCTCCTGTGGTACATCACCAAGGGCATTGGCAGTGACTGTCATCAGGAGATCAAAGGTAGCGCGTGTAGCAGGTGTCCTGGGGCGGTACTTGATTCCTTCGATCAGCGTCTCGCCTGCAGATAGAATCCCTGAACCGCGAGTTTGGGCAGGCTCACCCCTCTTGCGTTTCCTCTGCTCGCGATTAAGCACATCCTCATCGTCTTGTATGGAGCCGCGCTCAAGGCCAGCAAGGCCACTCTGCTTCTTCTTTTGCTTGGGCGCACTTTGCCTCGAAACCCGCGCGCCCATGTCGCGGATATTAAGCCGGCCAGCCAGCGATTCTGGGTCTCCAGTGTTGTCATCTTTCGAGCGGGAGATGAAACGACGGTCTGCCTGGAGGACCAGGTTGGACATGGCCGAGTACTTGTACTGCGACACATTATTAGGGTCCGCCATCTTCGCTGGGCGCGGATGATTTGGCAGAGAATCGAAGGAGGCGGAGAAGAGGACGGGTGGTCAACACGTGCTGCCCTTCAAGAAGAGCCTATCATTGTTTGACTGTGTAGCGGCCAGTCAGAGCAAAGTCGCAGTCGCTTTCGCAGTCGCTGTCGAAGTCCGAGTTGTACCGCCACAAAAAATTGTCGTGGTGCATTCCCAAGATTTCAGCTATTTCAGATTAGGACTAGTGCGTGGAAGCTAGTATCGAGCTAAGCTTTAGCGGTAGTTATTATTAGTCATCTGCCGAAGTGACTCCGGTATGAGTTCATTCTCCACTTTTTCTCACGCGTCTTCTTAATGACGACGCGTCCACCCACATACGTTATCGACTGTCTTGTCAATGAACTCGCTCATCAGGCCCTCTTATGCTGGCAGCATTGCCGTTATTGAGCGTTCTATCTTCCAACCCGGCTCTCTGATTGTTGCTTCGACACCGCGTCGAATTTGGCGAACATGGCATTTCCAGCAGTCTCCAGCCTCGCGTGGAGCCAAAACCGTCAGCAAGAAGAAGGTGAAGGAGCTTCAACAGGGTGCGATCCAGGCAGACCCTCTGCCTGAGCTTGAGGATGATCGGACCTCTGCATATCCACAGTATCCGCCTCTGCTTCAGGGAGTGCGAGCAAACATGGCCAAGTATCCCAACTGCCTGTTAATGACCAGAGTCGGGAACTTTTACGAGTTTTACTTTGAGCATGCTGAAGAATGTGCTCGCCTGCTCAATATCAAGCTGGCATCCAAGTCTTCGCCGAAGCACCCGTCTGTGCCAATGGCCGGTTTTCCTTTCTGGCAGCTGGATCGTAATCTCAAGATTCTTGTTCAAGATCTGAATCGTTACGTCGCCATCAGCGAGGAGCTCCGCGTGACTGGCAATAGCCCAGTAAAGGCAAGGGCTGGAATGCCCCAGTTTGACAGGAAGGTTACTAGGGTCATATCCCCCGGCACCTTGATCGATGAAAAGTTTCTGGATCCGTATAGCAATAACTTCCTCTTGTCCATCTGCATTGAGCCACCGTCAGATGCTTCTGCAACTCCTCAAGATATAGGATTAGCCTGGATTGACCTGTCTACGGGTGATTTCTTTACTCAGACGGCACCCATGGCCTCGCTCGGCACTGCTCTCGCCCGTGTTGGCCCAAGAGAGATTGTCATGGACGAACAAATTCCAGAGTCAGTCAAAGGCGAGCTCCAAAGCCTTGTGGGCAATCATCAGGATTTGATCACGTACCACCAAACTGCAAGTGCGTTCGACTCGATGTCGAAATGGAGTATAGGTACAGGAGAACAGATATCTGGGCACGAAGAGGCACAATTCTCCAGCCTGGAGAAGCTGGCCGGACACCAACTTATTGACTACCTTAACACACGCCTGCCAGGCTTGCAGTTGCAACTTCAGCCTCCCCGCAAACGGAACCTCAATCAATACCTTGCTATTGATAGACATAGCCTGAGAGGCTTGGAGGTTCTGGAAACCTCAAGAGATGGCTTAGGAAAGGGCAGTCTCTTCCATGCTGTCCGGAGAACAGTCACCCCTGGTGGCTCGCGGCTGCTACGAGATCGGTTAACTGCTCCATCAGGCTCTATACCGGAGATTGATGAGCGCTTGGACTTGGTCACTCTATTCTTCGCTGATGCAGATCTTCGTGAATCAGTCATACAACTCCTCCGCCGAACACATGACGTGCAGCGGCTTGTCCAAAAGTTCACGCTGAACAAAGGGGATGCTGACGACCTCATTAGTTTGGCCAGAGCGATTCAAGAAACAGCCAGCATACACGGTACTCTTCGAGAAGCGGGTGAGAGTGCCGATGATGAATATGCTTCACTACTGCAGCGCTTGTTAGCCAAATTCAGCCTCGATGGGCCTTCACTTCTCGCGCATCAGATCTTTCGGTGTATTGACGAAGAAGGTCTGGCTCAACTACATCATCAAGAGGAGACCGAATCGGCCGAGGTTGCAGCTTCTGCGGCCGAGGTTGTCCGGGCTGCCTCTCCTGATGACATGAGCATCCTGCCCAAGAACGCACGGGTCAAAGCTCGATTGGCGGAGAATCGGTTTTCTGACCCAGACATGCACGATGCTTGGATAATGCGAAGGACAGCCAGCGAGACTATAGCAAAACTGCATGAAGACTTGGATGTCCTAAAAGAAGAGAGGTCTACGTTGGAGCAAACGCTGCAACAAGAACTCAACACCAACTCGCTGACCCTGAAGTGGACTCCCGGCCTTGGATACACTGTGCATGTCAAGAGTCTGGCAGCACTCAATCGCGGAAAGGAGGTGGTCAAAGATCGCTTCGTGCCCTCAACCAGAAACGCCCGGTCTTTCTACCTGACGGAATGGACAGGTTTGGGCAGAAAACTTGACCATGCCAGGACGTACATTCGCACCGAAGAGACAAGGATATTCGGCGAGTTGCGGCAGCAGGTCATTCAGAACATTGTAGCTCTTCGAAGAAATGCTGTTGTCATTGATGAGCTGGATATAGCCGCTGCCTTTGCTAGCTTGGCCAGTGAAGAGGGCTGGACTCGGCCTATACTTACGAGCACGACCAATCATAACATCGTGGGTGGACGACATCCGACGGTGAAGCTGGGACTGGAAGAGCAAGGACGGTCGTTTGTCAGTAACGACCTGAACTTGAATGAGCACAAGCAACTTTGGCTGGTGACCGGCCCAAACATGGCTGGCAAGAGCACCTTCCTACGGCAAAATGCTCTGATCACCATTCTGGCTCAGGCAGGCTCTTATGTTCCCGCGCAGTATGCTGAGATAGGCTTGGTCGATCAGATCTTCTCGCGAGTCGGCGCTGCTGATGATCTGTTCCGAGACCAATCAACGTTTATGGTGGAAATGCTCGAGACTGCGACGATTCTCAAGCAAGCAACAGCAAGATCCTTCGTCATCATGGATGAGGTTGGAAGAGGAACAACTCCCCAAGATGGCATGGCTATTGCGTATGGTGCATTGCACCACTTGCACAACATCAACAAGTGCCGGACACTCTTTGCCACCCATTTCCATACCCTGGCAGACCTCACACATGACTGGACCAGGCTGGCGCGGTACTGCACCGACATTACCGAGGGCCCTTCTGGTAGCTTCACCTTCCAGCACAAGCTGAGGCCGGGCGTCAACCGGCAATCCCATGCGCTGAAAGTTGCAAGACTGGCAGGCATCCCCAACGCAGCCCTAGACGCGGCTGATTCAGTTCTGTGTCGACTTCACTTTGAGAAGAATGATCGTGATACACTAACAGAGCCTACATCTGCACTGCTTGGTGCAGCTGCTTGACATGACCTCAGTCGCCGGGGAATCGCGGTGGTTGTTGTATCTCTCCCGGCGCTGGTTTAGAGTCATTTACTGTCCCGCATTCCTTGCATGTCCTGGCATCAATGTCCTTCTCAAAGGCAAGCACAGCCTCCTTGATCTGAGTACCCAAGTCTGAACAATGAAAGGCGGCTTCGTGCACGATGCTTCGACAGTTCTTGCAGTACCACCTCATTCGGTCGATCGACTGGGGCGGCCGTGCTTGCTCGAGCACAATCCCGACAGTGTTTGCAAATCTGACAGGGTTGTGGGGCGTGTTGGCTGGCAGCAGGTAGAGCGAGTTCTCGTGAATGGGTACGTCGACAAAGGTGTGGGGTGTGGTGGAGGTGTCGATGGTCTTGAGCAGCATGGAGCCTTTGTGTTGGTAGAAGAACTCGGGCGTTTCGTTGATATGGTAGTCATTCCGCGCATTGGGGCCGCCGACGACCATGACTGTCAAGCCAGATGTGGAGGGGGACGAGGGGTGGTAAACGCAGTAGTTGTTTATCGGCGGTTGGAGGAGGTGTGAGTTTTCCTCGAGCCTGGTGGCCATTAGCAGGGGGTGGGTGAAATAGGTGAAATCACCATTTGGGTAAATTCAATGCCATTGAGCTGGACGACTTGATCCACTGCGCCTTCCGCCTTTTGGTCCTTCTGTATGTGACGCCTGAGGAATATGAAAACTAGGAAGGTGCGGGATTCTAAATGTCGACGTGGGGTACGGACTTTCACGTTTATTACTAAAACGCGTAAATTATTTTAAAATACACAGTACGGTACACCACTTACGAACCAAGTTTGAAACCATCATACCCAACACTGTCTCTCGCGCCAATGCATGGGCTGGTGAACGTGCTCTCTAAAGCGTTGCCCAAGCCTTCGCTTCATACTGTCACTCTCCTTGGCCCGCGACAATTCGCCATGTCCCGCCCGTATAAGAGACAGAAACTGAACAGCAATGACCCGGTTGACCCAGTGGATCTTCGCAGTCGCCGGGCAGCCTTTCTCTCGTCCCTGAGCAGAGATGTGTCTCCTCCACGCTCCAGGCGTCAGGCCACTGAAGTCAATAATACTGGGGCTGGGGCTGGGACTGGGACTGGGACTGGGACTGGGACTGGGACTATCCCGCAGCCGGTCGCCAAACGTAGTTGTCCTCAAGTGAAGGACACGCCAGAGAAGAAGCTCAATGCCAATCTTGTGTCTTCCCCTTTCAAGCTGACTACCATCAGAGATCTCCCAGCTTCTGACAATCTCGATACGGCCAGCCTGCACGATGTCGTGGGCAATCCCCTGATCAAGGAGGCCTGGATCTTCAACTTCTGCTTCGATGTTGACTGGACTATGCAGCATTTCGACCCGGACGTGCGACACTTGGTTGAGGTCAAGATCGTTCACGGGTCTTGGAGGCGTGAAGACACCAACGGAATCGCAATCGATGAGGCTTGCGCGCGATGGCCAAATGTCAATGCGGTCAAAGCATACCTTCCAGACCAGTTCGGCACTCATCACAGTAAGATGTTTGTTCTTTTCTGCCACGACGACACGGCCGAAGTCGTCATCCACACTGCTAATATGCTGGCCAAAGACTGGACCAACATGACGCAAGCTGTATGGCGCAGTGGCCCTCTACCGCGGCAGCAGGGCCCTGATGAAGATACTCCAGCACCCGTTGGCTCCGGGTCACGATTCAAACAAGATCTATTGGCGTATCTCAAAGCATATAGCAAGCCATGCAAGGATCTGTACAACAAACTGTCATCGTACAGCTTTGCGAGTGTACGTGCTGCTTTGGTTGCCTCGGTGCCATCAAAGATCAGGGTGCCAGCAGGGCCTGTAAGTAGCACGGAGAGGCTCTGGGGTTGGCCTCAACTTAGGGCTGTTCTGCGCAATGCGGTGGACAAAAGTCAGAAGGAAGAGTCACATCCTCACCTCGTAGCCCAGGTATCTTCAATTGCCACGCTTAACAAAGGTTGGCTGGATAACCTGGTAGAGGCTACAAGGGCAGGGTCGTCAACTCTGTCGCTCTCCATCATCTACCCAACAGGAGCCAACATTGCGTCTTCCCTAGATGGCTATGCCTCTGGCGGCTCTATACATACGAAAGCACAGTCACCAGCCCACCTCAAGCAGATCTCCAACCTTCGGCCTCATCTGTGCCAGTGGACTGATGGCAAGAACAGCAGATTCAGGTCAGGACGAGGCCAAGCAGCCCCCCATATCAAGACCTACATACAATACAGCTCCAAGCCCACACAGGAAACCCTGTCTCAGGATGCTATCAATATTGAGTGGGCACTTCTTACCAGTGCCAACTTGAGCATGCAGGCTTGGGGAAGTTTGCCTCGCGGTGCCAAAGACGAGTCGTATGTCCATATCCAGAGCTACGAGATTGGGGTCCTAGTTTGGCCAGAGCTGTTTGGTGGGGAAAAGCGCACTCGGATAGTTCCTGTGTTTGGCAAGGACCTGCCAGATGAGCCGCGACAGAGAGAAGACGGCCTGGAAACCCTTGTTGGGCTGCGGATGCCATACGATCTCCCCCTGACAGCGTACAGCCCCAACGACTTACCTTGGAGCATGCACAGTTCGTATCCTGAGCCCGACGTTTTGGGGGGAACATGGCCTCCTGTGGATTGGTAAGGAGGGATGTCAAATAAGCCTCAGCAAATACACGTGTATAGTACCCATGTTTAAGCTTAAATCTTAGTGCAGAGTCTAAAATATTTTTTTTGGACGACGATTCTTTATGCAGCAACTTCTTCACAGTACTTATAATCATTTGCCAGACGACTTAAAAACAGGGTGCACTGGGAGTGGTGCGAGAAAAGTGATAAAACTCGAAAGAAGATCAACAAAAAGAGTTGACTGATCATTGAGCGAGGGGGTCATACTTGCGCTGTTTAATCTATTCCTCAGTTCAATGGATCAGTCGTAAGTGCTTGTGGGCCTCGAATGAACAGGACAGAATAAAACAAGGAAAGGAGGCAGAAAAACCAAAGAAGAGGACAAACAAATGTCTACATCTCTACCGCCAGTCCGGTTCACGGGCCACCAGGCGCTCACATCACGCCTGGTCCTGTCAACCCTGCTGGGGCGGCCCATCCACATCTCAGCGATCCGCCCAAACTCACCCACGAATCCAGGCCTGCAACCGCACGAGATCAGCTTCCTGCGGCTGCTCGAATCCGTCACCAACGGCAGCCACATTGAGATCTCGTACACAGGCACGGTGCTGCTGTACAAGCCCGGGCTGATCACCGGCTCGGCGGCGGGATCGGGAGCAAACGCACAGGGCGTGATCCGGCACCCGGTGGACGGGCGCAACGAGCGCGGGCTGGCGTACCTGCTGCTGCCGCTGTGCCTGCTGGCGCCGTTTTCCAAGGCCAAGTTCAACATTGTCTTCACGGGCGAGGGCGTGATTACGAGCAGCGTGGACAAGTATGGGGATATCAGCGTCGATTCCGTGCGCACCGCCGTCCTGCCACTATACCAGAGGTTTGGGATCGAGCGCGACATTGAGCTGCGCATTGTGCGGCGGAGTAACCCGGGCCAGAGAGGGGTGGGCGGTGCGGGCGAGGTGCAGCTGCTGTTTGGCCACCAGGTGCGGCTGCCCAAGACGCTGCATTTGCTGACGCCCGGGCGCGTCAAGCGCGTGCGCGGCGTGGCGTATGCGACAGGCGTGAGCGGGTCGAACAACGCGCGCAGCATTGAGGCCGCCCGCGGCGTGCTCAACAAGTTTGTGACGGATATCTATGTCTTCAGCGATATGGGCAGCGCTGCGCTGGTGGCGGCGCCGACCAAGGACGAGCCGGGCAGGAAGCGTAAGCTTGGCCTGGGGTTTGGCCTCAGCCTGGTTGCCGAGACCTCGAATCGCTGTCTCTTCTCGGCCGATGCGGAGAGCCCGAGCGAGGGCGGCGAGCCGGCCGAGGAGATTGGCAGGCGCGCGGCGTACAAGCTGCTCGAGAATGTTGCGCGCGGAGGCTGTGTCGCGGTCGAGGCTGCCCCGACGGTGCTGACGCTGATGGCCATGGGCAGTGAGGACGTGGGCAGGGTGCAGCTGGGCAAGGAGGTTGTTGCCAGTGAGAATGTCATCCAGCTTGCCCGCGATCTGTCCGCGTTTGGAGCTGCCGGCTGGGGGTTTCGCCCCGCGGCGGATGAGAAGGGCAAGGACGATGATGTGGTTGTCAGCGTGGTGGGCAGCGGCATTGGGAATGTAGGTAGGAAGGTTGGCTGAACAGCGTCTGTCTGTCTGTCTGTCTGTCTGTCTGCCTGTCGACTTGGCTTTCAGATAATGAAGGGGTAATAAACTGAGAAAAATGCTCATTCAACTTTTAGCCTGATGATATATGCGTAGTATCTATGGCAAAAGACCAGACAGGACAACCCGCTCCATTATGGCAAAAGATCAGACAGGAAAACCCAGTCCATACTTTGCCCTGCCTCCTCTATTGTCCGAACTGAAAATCAGCAAGGCCATCGTGTGCCTCACAAACAAGCCCAGCAGTCCACACAGGGTCTGCAGAGCGAGCAGCTCATGGCACAACCTGTCCTCACGCAGCGGGCCGCGCCACACAAGCCAGAGATTGATGAGCGTGAGATTGCTGGCGCTGGCTATCTGCCCTGTCTTTGGGTTGACTTCCACCTGGACCAGCTTTAGCTTGTGCAATATCAGCAAAGCGGACGTGAGCAGCGTGTTCGGGGGTCTCTCTGGCGGCCACATCGTCACCGACGGCTCGCGCAGGCCCGTTCGGGCGTTGAACTTGGGCAGGCGGTGTCGCGGACAGGGCATGATCTTGAATATCTGCGGCGCCGAATAGACGAAATTGAAGATTTGAGGCATCAGCAGCAGCAGGAGGGTCTTGCTGAAATGGGCCATGATGGCTACGACTGCGAACGTCATGCCTGCAACGTAGCAGTACGTGTCTCCGACAAAGACGCGGGCTGGATAGCGGTTGTGCAGCCATAGGGCGAGGCTGACGCCGAGGAATGGGAGGAGGAGGTAAAGTGTCAGCAGGTGTGCTTGCGACGCCGGATGAGGGTTCTGGGCCGTGTAGGTGTGGTTGAGGACTGGGTTGAGGTCGAAGGGAATGAGATACAAGGACGAGTTGAGAAGGAGGAGGAGCGTCAGGACAATTGACTGTCCGACTTCGAGGCCGTTGATTCCAGCAAGAATGTTGATGCTGTTGGGTGCGAAGATCGACAATGCTGCCATGTAGACATAGTACAGCGGGCCCAGAGTGATCAGCGGAGGGAGAAAGCGTAGCAACGGCGTCGGGGTGACGATGGTGGTGACTCCGAAGTCAACGTAGTAGACAATTAACAGCGGAATGCAAGCAAACGCAGGGATGAAGAACTTGTGTCGCCATCGCAGGTCGAGGATATCGTCGGCCAGTCCGAGGATGGTCGTCGCTTGAAGAGTATTCAGGGCAGACTGGTACGAGGACAGTTTTGAATGCGGAAACCGCTGCAGGAAGCGCCCAGTCTCGACCTCGCTGGCGGTGATGACAATATCTCGATTGCCGCCGCCGGATGTGGCAACAATAATGTCCTTGTAGAAGGCAAAGGGGATAAACGCCATCAGCACAAGGAGATAGACCGCGCTGCTGACAGCGCCCATCGACTCGGGAATATACTGAGGATTCGGCTGTCCAAGATCTCGGCCTTTCAAGCCGGCGGCAATAAAGGACGGACCAGACCATCGGACAAAGGCGTATGTGAGGGCGAATGCGAGAGACGAGAAGGCCAGGCTGGCAGCTATTGGCGCTCCTTCGCCTTGCAAAGTATTGAAGAGAACGGCAAAGGAGGCGAGGAGGATGCTGAGCAGGGTCCATCTCTCTGTGCGACTGAGCGTCGGCGACATCTTTGTCAGTTGAGAGGCGTTGTCGTTGTCGTTGTCGTCGTCGTTGTCGTTGTCGTCGTTGTCGTTGTCGTCGTCGTCGTCGTCGTCGTCTTCTATCGGGCAAGCCACAGACAGGAAAGCAGAAAAAGAGGAGCGGCCATAGCTCTTTTAACAGCTTACAGTGGCCAGGAACAGAAACTTGGTGGGATACGTAATCGTCTGATCGTTACTAGTTAGCTATAGACAAGCACGAGGCTGTCGTCCAAGAGAACACCTGTTGTCTCAAAGGAGGCGAGAATTCGCAAAAAGGTTTTGCCGCTAGACAAAGCGCTAGCAAAGCTTAATCATTATTAGGTTGGGTAAGTTAAAGTAATGCATATATGTAAATATATATATAAAGTAAGAGATAACCTATAAAAAAGAACTGCTAGAACACACAGAGCGCAAGAGAAACGAG
>QQSL01000079.1:0-83780 GCA_003693665.1 Chaetothyriales sp. CBS 134920
GACTGCGCGGGGTTTTTCCGCTGAGTTCGGTCAAGTCTATATAGGCCATAGGCACACATAGACATTAATTAAATTATTATTATATATATACCTTATGGGGCAGGCGGAGGGGGGGCGCGTGGGTGAAAAGAATGATTAGATCCATTGAGTAGGCAATACCACAGATGCATACATGTTCATCTTGATCATTCATATGTATTATTCTAAGCCCGTCAAAGATAGATGCACTTCCTCTTGGATCTGTTGGTTCGCCCGCCATTGCAGGGGGACATTTCTCTCGCACACAGGCACGACACACAGGCACGCACACTTGATACGCTGTGGGCTTCTGCCATAGCAGGTAGGTTCCGGAATATCATCATCATGATCGTCATCGTCATCATCGTCATCGTCATTGTCATTATCAAAGATGGTGCGGTTGTGGTTGTCCTCTGCCTCCTCTAGCTCTACCTCTCTGTCTTCTCGCACGACCCCCGCCACGCGCGAAGCCGCCATCTCCAACACCACCCCCATTGTTGCGTGCTGGTGCGGAAGAAGGTCCGGCAACCACACCAGGGAGGAGATTCAGCGGAGCGGCAGCGGCAGCAGCACGCAGGGCGGCGGGATGATCGAGATGATCGTCATCCCACAGATCAAACCCCCAGCCATCATCAGAATCGAGCTCGTCCGAGTCCCATTCGTCTTCGGCGTCGAGGCGGGCGAGCTCGAGGAAGCGTTCGAGGCCGATGGCGCGTGCAGGTGCTGGGTTGGCTGCGTCGTCGTTGTTTTGTCCTGGGGCTGCGCGGGGGAGGAGGATATTGTGATTGTGATTGTCGTTATTATCTTGATGATGGTTGTCACCGTGATTATGCGCAACTCGGTCTTGCTGCTGCTGCCGCTGCCGCTGTTGGGGAAGATTGTGCTGAGGTTCATGATTTTGTTGTCGCCGCAGACGGTTTGCTTGCTGCCCGCCGCCGCGGCGTTGGTTTTGCCGAGGGTGTGCAGGCGGCACTACCCGGGGGCCTCTGTGCTGGTGGTCGTTGTCCGAGTCCGAGTCGGGAATGTTAATCCGTCGACGATCGACAACACCATCAGCATGGTTGGCGGCAAAGTTGACAAATTCAATGGCGCGCTCGCCGCGACGCCGCCGGAGCACGTCTGGTGCCGGCTCTTCGTCTGAACTATCACTTTCGTTCTGCTCTACTGCCCGACGTGTGGCATGTATTCTAAGGGGGGCCTGATCGTCATTGCTGTCGTGCTCATCATTATCGTCGTCGTCACCGTCGTTGTCGTCATCATCGTTGTCGTCATCATCGTCGTCGTCGTCTTCGCTGGTAGCCTCTTCATCCCATGCCGCACGTGCATTGCCATTTTCTACTCGGGCGTTTTCTACTTCTGCTCCATCTCCACCTTCAAGCTCCCAGAGACGCATGTGGCAGGGGCTTCTCATATCGTTGAAGTGCGCGAAAGGGTTGTCTTCCATCAGGTAGCATGCACACAAGTAGCAGAAATGAGTCCTGCATCTGAAACAGATCATATGGTTGCATCCCATCGTCTTTTGGGCCGGCGCGGCGCATGTCGGGCATGGGGTCGAGTGTTTCTTGAGATACTCCAACGAGGCTTGTTCTTCTGCCGCAAGCAGTGCAGGGTCTCGAGGATTGCACAATGATGCAGCACTGAGATGCGAGCCATGCCATGTTTTGCGACACACAAAGCAGAAGGCGTAACTGCAGTCAGAGCAGATGGCCAAGCGCTGATGCATGGGGAGATTGCGCAGTTCATCCGAGGAAGTGGGGATAACAACAGCATTGGCATCTTCTGTGTCGGAGAAGTCATGGAAATCATCCTCCTCTCTCTTCTTTCTGTGTTCGGGGTACGCCGGGCCTTGACACCACTGGCGCGGGCAGTAGATGGTGTTCTTGGACGCTTCCAGCTTCTTCTTCCGCTTCAAGCGCACATATCGTTGCACAAGGTCTTGCGAGAGGGGAATCTGCAGCAGCTCGGACGGATTCAGCGAACGCTCTCGGCGCTTCGATTTCGGCCCTGCATTAGCATGGTCCGCATCCTTTCCGCATGTGGCGTCCATGCATTTGACACTATCGACATCGCCCTCGGTGATGCAGCTGGTGAAAAACTCGGTGAGGCAGGATGTGCAGAAAACATGGCCACATTGCACGAGGCGGTGGCAGTCTTTGCCCTTCTTTGGTTCAAGACAGACGCCGCAATCGAATGTCTCCTGTTCAAA
Source organism: Chaetothyriales sp. CBS 134920 (assembly GCA_003693665.1). Taxonomy (NCBI): domain Eukaryota; kingdom Fungi; phylum Ascomycota; class Eurotiomycetes; order Chaetothyriales; family Domatiomycetaceae; genus Domatiomyces; species Domatiomyces catenatus. Next base: position 2,225 of record QQSL01000079.1, read on the forward strand.
CTTTTGACGGCGCATGCGCCGATCGAAGTCGAGTAGAGCAAGTCTGAGGTCTGGAGATAGGGAAACGATACCATCGCCACCAGCCAGGCCAAAGGTATCATCCGCTTGCTGCAATAGGAAGTCTATGTAGCTAAACACGATTTGATCTCGGCCAGCTTCGTCCCACAGTCTCGTGCAGGCCGACTCCAGTTCCTTGATTTTGCTTGGTGGAAGCCATGGCGAGTCCGCAACGAGGTGAACAACAGGCGGCTCGGAGATTGGGTAACCTGGTCGTAAAAAGATGTCCAGCTTCAGGGATGGAAGATGCTCTATCGTGTGCACATCCGCATCAGCCGTGTTCTGTCCGCCATTTGGCAAGCCCACAGTTGCTCCCAGAACTTGAGGCCGTGTGTCATCTTGGGTGGGCTGGTGAAATTTGATCGTCAGAGGCTGAAGAGGTGTCACCGGCAGGTCAAGGCTCGCATGATAGGGGTCTGTGGGGTCAATACGGATCTCTGGAAAGATCGCGGCGATGGAAGACAGCTCGATAATGCGATCATCTTCCTGGGTATCATCTGCCATAGATCGACTGCTATTGTTGGACTCGTTGATGCAAGAGGGCGCAGTAGCAAAGTCTTACGAGGCCCTTCAAATTCAGTACGGGTTGAAAGTCCAGCTTACATCACAGACTGAGATCGGGGGGCGAGGCTGGGGGCAAAGGGATACAAGTCAAGGAGCCAGATTGCGAGATATTTGGGGGAAAGCAAAGAGTAAGTGAAATAATATCAGAAATGGTGAATGCAATGGAAGAACGGCGCATCTTCGGGAATTTGGCCTTGGCATTTTGGTCGCACGTGACCTGAGATGGCCGCATACACTAAGCCTAATTAGGCCATGACTGAATTTCTGCTTCCAACAGCAACTGTACCAATCGACGAGTAGAGAGAGAGCATCCTGTCATGGACAAGCCTATCCCATTCACCTCTCTGTCACTGACGAATGTGCAATATAACCCGACAGATCGACTGAGTTACGTTGCGGCATGGCTGGCCTTGGCACCTCAAGTGCTGTGCATCATGTACGTGACTCTGATCTGGTCGAGCCGAGAAGCAGAGATCACGTTGATGTTTGTGGGACAAATGGGATGTGAGGCCCTTAACTGGCTTCTCAAGCGGCTGATTCGAGAGGAGAGACCTAGGCGTAAGTTCGGTCATCCTGCTCCCCTTTCCCTGACCTGACAGAAAGCTTTGGCAGAGATTGTGGGCAAAGGCTACGGCATGCCGTCGTCGCACTCGCAATTCGTTGCCTTTTTCTCGCTGTACCTCATGCTCTTCCTTCTGTTCAGACACCAGACAGGCTCGGTAACATCCAACTCTCCGTCGACTTTTGCCCAGCGGGCTGGTCTGTCGCTTGTCGCTGTGGTGTGCGCCTTGTCTGTTGCCGCTTCGCGCGTATACCTCAGCTACCACACGCCTCGACAGGTTTGGGTCGGCCTCGCTGCTGGGGTCCTGTGTGCTGTTGCCTGGTTTGTCGTCACCACATACCTGCGACAGGCAGGCTGGCTGGAGTGGGCTCTCGAGACACCGCTCGCCAGGCGGCTTCGATTCAGGGATCTGCTATTGACCGAGGACCTCCAGGATGCTGGGTGGGAACGATTCAAGCAACTGCGCTTGGAGAAGCCAACTCTGCCACCCTCTCAGGCGCTGCACACTGGCGAGTCCCATGCAAAGAAGGCAAAGTGACGGATGTCGCAGTCATCATAGATGGGGGTAAGAGGAGTTTTTCGTGCAGAGGCAATTTCAGGTAGTCTGAATGCATTAATTCACACCCATTTACCGTTTTTAGTGCTCCAGGCTGGTCTTGCCTCGATGTCCCCTGTGCCGCCGTCAGCTTGGCTACTGCGGTCGAACTTGGCGTTTTGATCTATCGCTGGCCACTGCCGAGGTGGGCCAAGTTGGGGACTGGAGTGGCCCTGCCAGAGTCTTGCGGCATGTCAGGCGTGGGCACCTTGTCGCTCGCACCAGCGTAGCCTTGTGTGATGGCGGGCGTTGCGTGAGGGAAGGGGCTAGTAACTGAAGCAATATTGTCTGAGATTTTGGCTAGCAAAAGGGGCAGGTATCGGGACGTGCCACCATGTAACTGGGTGATGAGGCTGAGATAGGAGTTCAGCACAGCCTGCGGTGCAATCCCTAGTGCTGATGAGTCCAGGGGAACACAGACGATAACATCAATCAGGGTGCATGCGATGTCAAACAGCTTCTCGATCAGTCCAATGCCATGGACCTCGAGGCTGGGCAGATCCATCTTCCGCAGATCCGATTGCAAGTCTCTGGCGATCTCAATGGGATACTTGAAGGTCAAGGCCGAGTTGGTCGACGTGCTCGATAGCTTTCCACTCATGATGCTCAGCTGCCAGACAACAGTGCGCAGCCAATGCTGGGTGACCTTGATGTCGGCCACCTGGTTCTGCGTTGTCTTCATTTCAGCAGGCAGACAAGTCAGGATATTGCGCTGAAGGGCCAACACCCAGTTGGTCGAGCATTCACTCGAACAGTCGGCCTTGACCTTGTTCCAGAAGCTCATGAACTTGTCATCGATGTTGCGGAACAAGCTAGACAGCTGCAGGAAGCCGTTGATGACCTCGGCGTCAGCACCCTCTGCAACAGGCATAGCGATGGAAGCATATAGGGACAGACTCTTGTGTCGTTCCAGTGCATACGCTCTCTCGGTGACCAAGATGAGCCAATAAGTGCGGCGCCTGTAGACATTTTCCAGCTCGTCACCCGACTCATAGGTCGCCTCTTCATGCAGTCCCATCATTTGGGCAATGGTGGCCGACTCGCGCAGATAGAACCAGCAGCTATTCTGTCTCTCCAGTCCGAAGTGTACGCCGAAGAGGAAGAAGGAGACCTGGATGGTCAGAAGCGTGGGATTCTCGACATAGTCAACCGTCTTGCGCACTCGCAGAACTTCCTGGATCAATGACAGCGCATAGACATCCCGGCTCTGGCGCAGGTCACCGCCCTTGTTGCCCTCGCCGCACTCCAACGGCACCGGCACTTGCTCAGCAGCCTGGATGAAGACCACGGCACAGAGAGCGGCGACCAGGCAGTAAAATTCGGGCCCGGCAGAATCGATGGCCTGGATCTTGTCTAGCAGCTCCTGCTGCTTGAAGATGGGGTATGTCGGGTAGAGCGATCTGAAGAAGATGTCGATGCACTTGTCGATGGTGTGTTGGGGCAGCAGTCCAGGCGTACGGCCATGCGACGGCACCAGCACCTCTGCAAATGAGTTCGACGGCACCAGCACCTCTGCAAAGGAATTCGACTGCACGCTGGCCGTTGATTTGGTCGGCGACAGACTGGGCCGGCTGGGGTGCTGCTGGGCATCGCGGATCTCAGAGATGACCTTTGCACGGAAGCCCTTGGGGCCCTTTTTCTGCGGGATGGCCAGATAGGTGCACTGCAGATGGGCATGCTGGCAGTGCGCGCACGGTTGGGCCCCTGAGCAGCGGATTTTGCGTCGGTGACAGGCATCGCAAGCTTTCTTCACCGGGGGCCCAACCATGCTGTGAGGTGGCCAGAGAGCTCGATGGCTGCATCTGCAGAGTCTTCTTATTCCTGACAGGCAACAGCTGGGCACAGCGGACTCAAGCAGAGTCTTCTTATTCTCGACAGGCAACAGTCAACAAGCTAGTCGTTCATTCACATCCATCGTCGCAGTCCTCAGGGCAATTCCCACGCCAGCGAACACAATAGGCACTGCTAGAAGGGTTCGGCTAAAGATTCTTTCTTATTGGAGTGCGTCCTCTACTACGGCTGACACTGACGGCTTGTGGACAGGGCCATCACCGAGGGAGAGCGAATCTGTTAGAGAATCTGTCAGATGTGAGTGACAGAGTCGGTGAATTTACAACAGTATTATGTAACTGGAAGGCTGATACACACGCATCTATATACAACTCCTGCATTGCCGCTCAAAACAAAGCCCTCAATCCGCCCACAAAAGCACCGGCGCCAGCAGCATAGATGGCCCCCGGGCATGCTGTCTGTCTCGGGCCCTCGTTGAAGAATGTGGCAGTGGTGCTCAACCCGTCTGTGCCCGTCGTGGGTGTGCCGCACTGCGCTGACGTTAACCCATAGCAAGCTGCCGAACTGAGCGAGCTGCAAATACTGCTCGCCGAGATGGGATTGAGAGTTGCGCTGCCGGCGCCTTGAATCGTGATCCCGCCGCCCCCTGCGTTGGACACTGTCACTCCAGAGCCGCCCAGGGACTCAGCACAGGCGGTCGATTGGTACTGGCAGTACGAGTATGCGGACAAGCACAGGTTGGCATTGGCGTATGAGGTTGGGATATAGACGAAAGGGTAGAAGGCGTTGGGAACCGTTGATCCGCCTCCTGCAACACCGCTGGTCGGCAGCACCGCGCTGGAGAATGCCGTCGTTATGGTGCTCTCACCGCTGGTGGGGGTCGATGACACAATCACGCCACTGGTCGTCGTCGTTGTGGCTAGTGACAGGCTGCTCCCCGTTACTGTGATGATACCCGTACACAGAGCACCAGTTGGGCAGCAGGCGACGTTTCCTGCCGCATCGCGCGTGCAGTTGCTCCCGTCCGGGCAGCAGGCACCGGTGGATCCATCGCACGGGTTGTAGCCGGTTTGACATGCATCCTGCCGTTGAACTAGCCGCAGCTCGTCGTCCGATCGGGCCAGGAGTGCATCTGAGAAGGGCGAGTATTGGCCATCGAAGGCAAGGGAGGCTCGGACGATGGCGAGGGCTGTGAGCACGGCAGCCTGGGGCCACATCTCCGGGCAAGGGCGACGGGCGGGAGGCAGTAGTGGACCAGCTAGTCGATCGCTCTACCGGCCTGGCATCGAGACGAGACGGCCAGCAAACGGACCAGCTCTCTGCGGGCAGGAACAACGACGAGGTGGCTGGGGGACGATGGCGAGGTGCGAGTGCTTGTCGAGGTATGATTTGGCTGCGAGTCTCGGGGTGACGGCTGCAATGTTGTGTTGTCGTTGGATATGTGACCGTCAGATAACTAGTGATGACTTTCCGAATCTTTGGCAGGTGCCCCCGGCCCCAATTACGTAGCTGCCAACTTATTTATATCCCCGCCATTTGCCAGGGCAACAGCGCCACAGCGAATTAATATTTAACTCCAGTTAATTGCCAGTCGGTGTCTATTTCACTTCATCCTGTAGAGCGAAGCCAGAGTCATCAGGACCAGAAGAGAAGCAGACACCGCCCATGCTCCAACTCCTACTCATCAGGACCAGAAGAGAAGCAGACACCGCCCATGCTCCAACTCCTACTCATACACCTGTCAAGGTCGGTCTACCTTCGCTCAACACCACTCAGACTCCCCTCCCTTACCCACTCAGATGATGACCTTAGAGATTCTGCAATCCTGAAAGCCCGTCAATGGCGAGCTCTTGTGTCGAAAATAGCATCTCTGCTGATTGTGCCCTTGCTCTTCTGCTGCACTCCGCACCATCTTGACTGATTCTGTGGGAGCACATCGCTAATCTAGGCAGTGAACAAAGACGATACCAGAGACCACCAAGTCATCTATCTATACATGGATACAAGTTGCCGATTTAGGTGCATCTAAACTCTCTTTATCGCCATCATGCGCGGCAACAGGTACCGTGGCTTCCATGCTGCCCGTCTTGCTTCTTCCTGGCTGACGATCCTGTCGGCTTGGCCACCATCCTGTGGCAACGCAACGGTAGGCCCTTCCGCAATATCTGCTCCTGACTTCATCTGTGTAACGTTCTCTGCCACCGTCTGGCCCGCCGACGCCAGGTCCAACTCTGCAATCTTCCAGCCTCTTAGAATCCATAGGGACAGGCCAGCGCCAAAGAACATAAATGCGGTGAACAGCTGGGGTGGTAAATATACCCACGACTCTCTGTTTGTTCGTCTCAACAGCAGCGCAATTGGCTCTGAAAGTGTAGTTGGCACCGTTATCGAGAGCCAGGTTAGGCTCAAGGCGGCGGGCATGTCGGCCAGGCCTACCACTTCTGGAACTACGCCAGCTACAGTGCACCAATAGCTCCCTGCCAATGCGCCGCCCACAACGCTGTAGAACAGCACCAGGGCGTACCCATCTGACACCGCCTCGGCCGGAATCCAGAAGCAGAAGACGGTCAAGGCCGCGCCGAAGGAGCTGAACATAGCAGTATTGATGCGCCCATAGCGATCCGACGCCAGGCCGATGAAAGGCCGGCCCACCATTTGTCCAACATTGAGGATGGCATTGAGGGTGGCGCCCTGGGAACTGGACAGGCCCACCGAGGTAGCGTAAGCCGGGAGGGAGAAGATAACAATGATGTATGCAAACATGCTGCACCAGCCCCATGCTTGCATCAGAATGAACTCGCGCCGCTTGAGAATGCCCATGTCGAGTGCAACGTGCCGAGCACCCGTTTCCTTGTTGCGGTCGCGTACCAAGTTACAGGCGATCAGGTTGACCCCCATAGAGCAGATGGCCAAGATGCGCAAGCACCAGGGCAGGCCGACGGTGTCTATGGCTCGCTGCGCAGCCAGAGAATAAATCATTGCACCACATCCCGAGCCTGCAGCTGAAATCGCAGTTGCGATGCTCCGCTTCTTGGTGAACCACTGCGGAGTGATGGGAACGGAACTGGTGAAGAGGAGGCCCATTCCCCAGCCGAAGCATACGCCTTGCGAGAGAATGATTTGGTACTTTTGCCGGGAGAAAGACGCGCCCAAGAGGGCTAGTGTTTCGAAGAAGATGCCCAGGTGCATGCACGCCCAGGAGCCGTACACATGGACAATATGGGTGGCCACTGGTGCGATTGCCATGGCCATAGAGATGGACAGGCCACCGATGAAGGCATAGTCGAGCGCCGAGGTGTCTGGGAAGAAATCATGGGTAAGATAGAAGCCTAGGAAGACTCCATAGGTTGAGTTGATGCCCCAGGTATGGGCGTTGATGAAGAAGGTGCATAGAACACATACCCAGCCAAAGCCGCCGTCAGGAGGAGCGTCAGTTTGGGAATCTGCTCTTGCTGCTGCTCGTTCCAGGTTAACAGCTTCTACTACAGCGACAGACTCCTCCCTTGGTGCCATCTCGACCTGGACGGCGTGTTTATCGGTGCTTTTAAACGCCGTTCGCATGAGAATATGTCTGGACAATACAAAGGCGGAGAGACATTATTAGCCGAGAAAAGGCGCGCAAGGACAGCCATCTGCACGCTATGACACATCGTTCATAATTCCCTCGCTGGAAAAAGGGATTGAAGACGGTGCTGGTGTGGAGAAGTCCTACACTGTCGTTCCTTATCGCCCTTGGCACCGAGGTGCTGGAGCCGACCAGCCGAGAGAAGGTCAGGCGCCGCGGGGAAAAGATCAAGGATCAAGCAGTAAGAAGTGGTGTATTATTGATTAGCACAGTTGAGGCTCGACATCAAGGTCGGAGATGAGCTTCTGCTCGCACTCGTGGCCCTGGCTTTCTATCCTCGTATTCTCGCTCGCGAAGGCAGAGGTGTGTCCTGTATTATTATTGCCCTGTAGGGCGTTGACTCCAATCAGCCGTATAGGGCACATCGACAATGAGCCAGTCTTTGGAGGAGAGCGGATTCATCATAGAATCAAACATCAATATAATCAAACATCAATAATGAGGCGACTCTGTGCCTGACACCGGCGTCGAAGGCTCAGTTGCCACAGTATTTCGCACAGGCGATGGTGGGCAGCGCGCTTGGCGGCTATCGCGTTGCCGCGCAACCGCCCCTAACCCCTTGTCAGATGTCAATCAACACGCCTCACCATTCGTTGATTCTTCTGCTTTCCACGCTCTCCAGTCAAACGTCAGACTCCAGTAACTTAGTAGCACCCGTCTCAGGCGCCGGATCGTGAGACCCGAGTCAAGCTTGCGCGGCAACTGTTTATATCTCGCCCTCTGGCTCATCGTCGCCTTGTATCTCATGACATCTCCATTTGAACTTCACAGAGCTGGGGATCTTCTACAAGGCCGGGTCATGCTGTACAACAAGATTTCTGCCGGGGTAGTCACCGGCAGGAAGGTGTCTCCGCCGACACCGACATATATGACCGATGACCAGAAATGTGAGTACTATAAACATCTCTCTCTAGCGGTCAAGTTGGTCCCCCTTGCTCACTCGTTATCTCATACAGCCAACTATCTCAAAGAACTGCGCTCAAACCGCCCAAACCGACCGATTGGCTCCAGACCAGCGCCGTTCAAGACACCACACCTCGCCCGGTCCGATTCTGCAGCGTCGACAGCCAGTCACGAGACGAACGTTGGCAAGCCGGCCTTGTCAAGTCCAGGCAAAGGCCGGCCGCTGGCAGCAGCACCGACCCTGGTATCTCCAAGCATACAAGCGCGCTCCGCATCTCCCGAGTACACGGACTCAGAAACGAGAAGGCTGGAGAGGGAGGAAGCACACACTCTCAGGAACGCATTGCACGAGATCGACCTGCGAGACGACGAAAAGAGAATCTACGAGGCCGCCCAGGCAGAGGCCGCCGACTTGGTGTGGAAGCACCGCAATCCCCACGCGGCGGAGGACGAACTCACTGCCCCTTATTTCAATCCGGACTTTCAGAAACAAAAGATAGAAACAAGACCGCGGAAGGCATCCAATGGTTCTGTGTCCCAGGGACGCGTGCCGACCGTTCCCAAACGATCATCCAGAACCGGGGACACCGTCCTGGCTGAGACGTCACAAGCGACAAGTGCCCCCATGATGACCGGTGCCAGGGAACGAAGGCGCAGCAGCGGCAAGCGGCTGGCCAGCGGCGGCGGTTCCAACAAGACGCTGTTTAGAAATCCAGAGGATCAGATCTTTGAAGAGCCCATAAATGCCCCAGACCGCGAAACAGGCGCCATACTGCCGGAGCCGCCTCTGAGGATCAGATCCAGCAACACGGTGCCAAATGACACTCGCCCGGCGCCAGTCAAGGCCCTGTCGACCCCGGCGAAGCGACTGCCATGGCTCAATAGAGTCGAGATCCACAGGAACCCCCCGAGCCAGTCCCGAAATGCTGCTTATACGTCGAACACGCCGGCGCCGGCGCCAGCACCAAAGCAGGATGACCTTGGCGCGAATGACGCTGGTAAATCTACAGACAGCCTGGAAATCAGAGGCGACGACATCCGTGCGGCAACAAGCATGAAGAAGAAGGACCGAAGCCCTAAGCTTCCCACTCCTGTGGCAGTCAGTGACCTGCCAGGAAGACCGATTGTCAGCTTCAATCCGGACTGGCGGCCAAAGGAGTCTCCCAGAAACAGTGCGGATCTAGATGTGTCAACAACAAGCAATGATCTGCCGCCAGCGAGGAGAGAGCTGCCGTCGCCGCCGATGCCACGCCCGCTATATTCGCACTCGAACTCGAATTCGGTCATTCCTGTCATCAACATCTCAGACGGAGACGCAGCAATGCATGGTCAAGAGATTGACCCCCCTTCCAATACTGCCAATGTCCCGATAATCCGATTCGAAGATGCAGAGGACTCGGGGCCTGCTATCTCGGCAACAGCTCCGGCTATCTCAGTAACAGCGCCAGCTATCTCAGTAACGGCTCCAGCTATCTCAGTAGCAGCCCCTTCAGCCACGGTAAGCGATAAGCCGGCAGAAAGAAAGCTTCCACCCAGGCCACTTCCGGCCCGTGCTGCCACGCTGCCATCGTCGAACACGTCAAGTCGGCCGCCTTGGATGAGTGGACATGCTGCTCTGCCGACATCTGTCAGCTGCACAGCCTGCACTCTGCCCATTTCTGGGCGCATCGTAACTGCAGCAGGCTCTAAATCGACGGGCGTGTCGTTGAAGGCTCGATTCCACCCGAACTGCTTTCGCTGTGCCCATTGCTCCACCCGACTGGAGGCAGTTGCCTTCTACCCTGAGCCCGACGAGGCCAGGCAAGCCCGGATCGACGAGTCCGAGCAGCCGGATGTTGAAGAGACTGATGTTAGGTTCTACTGCCACCTCGATTTCCACGAGCTGTTCTCCCCGCGCTGCCGATCATGCAAGACTCCCATTGAAGGTGCTGTGGTGAATGCGTGTGGCCACACCTACCATGAAGACCATTTCTTCTGTGCCGAGTGCGGCGACCCTTTCTTCTCGACTACGCCTTTTGTTGAACACAACGGCTACGCCTACTGCGTGAGCTGCCATACGCGGCGCACTTCAGCCAGATGCAAGGCCTGTAAACAAGTCATCCTCGACGAGCTGACTGTGGAAGCTTTGGGCGGAAAGTGGCATGAACAGTGTTTTGTGTGTTATGAATGCCAGGGTAGCTTTGGTAACGAAGGGCGCTTCTTCATCCGAGATGTCGCTGTGCAGCCAACGGACAAGGAGAGACGGAGAGGGATTGCCAAGAAGATGGAGGAGAGAGCAGTCTGCCAAGCCTGCGAGGAGATCCGGCTGAAGGCGTGAACGATGCATAGATGACTGTATTGTGCCAGACTTCGAAGCAAGGAAATGTGTAGCTGAGGTCATTATCTCCGGACAAACCCCAGTGTATCTCCGGACAAACCCCAGTGTATCTCCGGACAAACCCCAGTGTATCTCCGGACAAACCCCGAGGTTGTATCTCCACACCTTACAAGTTAGACGTACAGCAATAAGAAGATGAGACTCTGAGTTCTGTCAGCCAGGCGCATGCCTCCATTCAGCGCATCCCTACGCTGTCTGGCTGCAGCGTCAAAACCAACCTCACGCCGGCTCCTTGCCCGCGAGGCCCTCGCCAAGCACACGGTCACGATCTCAGACTCAGGCTCATCATTGCCTGTGATCCCGACATGTCCAGCACCAAGCTGTGCGTGCGCGGCAACCCCGCCCGGTCTCGACATTGACCACAAGGCGCCGCTCAACGGCACCATGGCCGCGTACCAGAAGCACATCCTCGTGGGCAGTGGCCAGGCCGACTGGCTGAGCAAGGTCGAAGACGAGGTTGACAGCGGCGGCGGCGGCGCTGCCTCTGGCTGGGCCGCTCTGGTCGCCGAGCTCAAACGAGCGGTCGGGCGGAGAGGCGAATTCCATGATGTGAGAGAGTGAGAGAAAATCCCTATGCGCGCGCGCGCGAGAGAGAGAGAGATAAGTGAGATAAGTGAGATATCTACAGATGCTGACTCTATATGATTGTCTTCCCGTCTTGGGTTCGTTGTTTTAGCCATATCTGAACATGCCGATAAATACGTGTTCGTTCAGCGATAAAGAGCCCGCCGTCGTCGTCCACGGCGGTAACATCGCCAGCGCCAGCGCCTGCGCAAGCCCCAGACAGTCGGTCTTTCTCTTCCCGGCCTTTGAGCATCTCCTTCTCGATGACCAGGGCCTGTCGCCCCACGAGCAAGCGCGCAATTTGGCTCTGTATACGCTCGCGGGCTCCTCCACCCAGCAACAGCAGCAACAACAGCAACAGCAACAGCAACAGCAACAGCAACAGCAACAGCAGCAACAACAGCAACAGCATCCGCATCCGCATCCGCATCCGCATATCCGGACGGAACCCATCACCAAGCCCATCATCCTGGTCTGCTCACACGGCGGGCGCGACCAGCGGTGCGGCATCCTCGGCCCGCTTCTTATGCGAGAATTTGCGCGCCAGCTTCACGCGATATTCCCTCGTCGCGATGGCACAGTCGCTGATGGCGATGGCGATGACACGCCCCTGGGAGGGGCCACCTCCTTCGACCACCAATCCATCAACGTCGCTGGTGTGTCGCATATCGGCGGCCACAAGTGGGCTGGCAATGTCATTCTGTACATCCCGCCTGGCTATGAAATCGAAATCGCAGTGGATTCAGGCGATCGTCCTGAGGGTGCTCATCGCGGCGGCGCTGGGCCACTGCAACGCTGCAACAGCAGCAGCAACAGCAACAGCAACAGCAGCAGCAACAGCAACAGCAACAGCAGCAGCAGCAGAGCCAAGGTTGTGAGTCCCCTCGCCGGCACAGGCATCTGGTACGGCCGCGTCGAGCCGCGCCATGTCGAGGGCATCATCGAGCAGACCATTTTCCGCGGCAAGGTCATTCACGACCTTTTCCGTGGCGGGATCAATCGCCAGGGCCATCCCTTGCGACTGTAGTCAGTCGTTTAAAAAAAAAAGGGGGGGCGCGAGAGGTTGTTGTTGTCGTTGTTGTATATGTGTCAGCGTTCAAACAGATACTGATAGTATGCGGGAGATTGCGCTCTCTGTCTGGGAGGCCTAAAGACCAACGACAGCGGGCAGGGCCACCAACGACGCCCACACTTGCTTCTTTCTCTCCGCTGGACCCTCCCCTTCCCTTTTCCCCGAAGACAGGTGTCCCGTCCCGTTTGGAAAAGGAGAACGGTTCTTGCGCTTGTGCTTGTCTGCTGCCAGGGGTTTTTGGCTGACGTGCTTCCACTCCAAGTTGACAATATCCTAATTTTAGATTCATTATCTATCTCTCTCTTTTCCGTTCCTACCACTTTGGGGTCTGTCTATGGCCAGAGCTCCCAAGATTAGAGTCTATATCCTAGGTCATTCGTTGATTCATTTCACTCGTTCATTAGTCGTTAGCCAGCGGCCTGTGGCACGGTGGTCTGGGAAGAAAAGGGAGCCAGGGCGTGATCAGACGCCGTGAGCGGCCACAGAAGCAGATAGAAAAGCAGGGCGCCCAGCACGAGAAGGACGTAGTAAGCCACAGTCCACTCCAGTCCCAATTTGGCCGACCTGGGCCTCCATTCATGAGCACCCTGAGGGTCATCCTTGCTACGAACGAGCAAGTGAGCGCTGCTGCTGCTGCTGCTACGGTGCTGCTGCAGCGGACCGGGTGCCTCCAGCCTGCCCCATAGCCGGGGGAGGCCGATCCAGTTGCAGAGCGAGTGGATGAGGATGCAGGCCAGCAGGGAGCCGGTGCGGACGTAGATGAAGGTGGCGAGCCAGCCAAAGACGGTGGTGTAGCCAAACTGAAAGGCGGAGCGCAAGAGCGCGCCCGAGAAAGGGGTGTGGGGGTGTGTCAGGGTGAATTCGTAAAAGTGGTGGACGTGGGCGACGGCGAAGTAGAGTGGCGTGAGCAGCACGACTCTCGAGGGCGGGATCTTGGCCAGGAGGTGGATGGGCACCAGCACGGAGCGAAACACGGCTTCCTCCGTGATGGGGCCTGCAATGAAGTTCCGATAGCCCTGCCAGCTGCTGAGTGACTCCACCACCTGTCGGCCGCTCTCGGGGCCCACTGCTCCGTCGACAACAAGGAGCTCAAAGAGCGGGCCAAGGAAGAGCAGGATTGTTAGGAAGCAGGCGCGGAGGATGTCCAGGGGGGAGATGGGCCAGTAACCCAACAGGTGCACTGCTTCAGACGCCTTGACATTGACAGCGAGCACTAGCAGGGCAAATGTTGATATTGTGCTGAGTACACATGACAGCGTCACCGTCCGAATCCGTGCGCGGATGACCGAGGGCGCGTCCCGATTGAGGGTCGGGGATGGTCGGGTTGCGGGCGAAAGGTAGAAGGGGGCGACATAGAGGAGGGTTAAAATGACCTTTGACGATCAGTCAACCAGAGATATGTGCCAGGGAAGATTGTTTGGAGCAGGGTTGTCGTTGCTGCTAGTATGTCTCCCCGGGGGAGGGGAGGGTGTGGCTTTGCCAGTGGACCTGCCATCGACATGACGTTTGATCACTTTGAAGAGATCGAGATCCACACACACACACACAGACGCCCACGCAATCACTAAACAGGTCGACGCGAAAGAGGAAACGCACTCACCGAAAATAGAGCGGCAGTGGAAGGGTCGAGGATGGAGCCGAGTTGACCTGCACATAGCCACGAATCAGTCTTGGTGTCCCAGCGCTTTTTGTTGTTGCGATGGATGTGACTGTCGTTGCTTGCTGCGTTGGCCGTTGGCTCGGCCGGCCTTGGCCAGCGCAGGTTCAGAGGGCGTTCGCTGGGCCAATCGAGGCCAGAACTCACCGTGCAGTCTGGAATGGCGCTCTTTCAGGCGAGTCAGGATGTCCACTGGTGCCATGTCGGCCATACCAGCTAGCACAGCGCCGCTCCTCATCAGTTCTCGCCTTGCAATTCCAGTCTGGACTCGATGGCGAGCCAAGTTGTGTGTGAGTGGAGGTTGTCAGCGGCGCCAAGACCAGCCCTGGATGTCGGCGGAGATCATATCCGAGCGCCTGGTTGCCCGTTTGGGAGTGTTCTCATCTGATTTGACAGCCTGACGCGTTTGCCCGCCCCAGTTTGCCCAGGGTTTTCCAGGGCTTTCCAGGGCTGCGGCACTATCGCCCCGTTATTGGGTTTTTGATTGCCATGATTGCGCTGATTGCCCCCGTATCCCCCTTTTGGCAGCTGTCAGGTGCTGCGAAAATGGGCAAGGTTTAGCGCGAGATTGGCGCGTCAGTTTCGCGACCGCGCTGTGCCCAATCGCAGCGCTCCAAGCGCCCCGCTATCGATACGCACAAATAAGGTGTCTCCACCTTCCACGCGAACCAGACGAGCGTTTCCCAACCGCTCCTCGTCCACGTCCCCTGCAATGTCTCGTCATTCTGTTTACTCGGCACGCGCAAGTCATGGCCCAGGGCTCCGCTAGCCGACTCCACCGCACGCGCTCTTCACCTCCGGCAGCTTCCTGGTCACGTCGTTGAAATTATACACTGCAGCTTGCATGCATAAGAGCCACTCGATGTCTTGCTGGAGGGGCCCCAGTTGGGTTACATAGACACACGGCCTGGCTCTTCGCCCTTTTCTTTGGTCGAGCGGCTGATGTCACTTCTCTTCTAACTTTCGTCCCCCTCCCTCTTATCTCGACAGCGCTGGGAGAGCCTCCTCCTCCTCCTCCTCCTCCTCCTCTCGACTATAACCGGTATAGGCCAACGGCCTTGCATACCATGTTATAGCCATGTCCTCGTCTCCTTCTAGGGCGCAGCCTGGAAGGAAGATGCCCAGGAGAGCCCCGCTGGGCGAAATCACCGCATCAGAGGCCAACGAGATCAGCGCCCGGGTTGCCAGAGCCGAGCCATGGTCTCCGCCGCCCAAGGCCGACGTCGAAAACCGAAATGCCTTGCTGCTCTCGCCGCCATTCCCCGCAAAGCCGGCGCAAGTGCTGCTGCCAAGCACTGTGCGGAAGCAGAAGAGTCTGCAGAACATTGCCAATGCCGCCGGCATCACTTCTCCTGAGCCGGAGCGCAGGCCACAGGTCCGGCTGAAGAGATCGGTCAAGACGCTGAGGGATATGTATGAAGCACAGGCCGAGGAACAATCGAGGCCGGGAACAGCAATCTCCTTCGACAACAGGTCGAGCCGGCCAGGGACTGCGGGCTCGCGGCTCAGAAGTCAGAGTTCGAGCGATGGGCTGTCTGGCAAGTTTGCGTGGGAGCACTTCAAGTCTCTGGCCGCGGCTGACGAGCTCGCCATCCTGCCGTCGCTTCCTGAAGCCGGCCCATCGCTTCGACACGCTGAGCGCCGGTCCTCGGTCACCGCTAATACCCGGCCGGTACCAAGCTCAAGCCCCAATTTTCGCCTGCACAGCCCGGTATTCAGTCCCGGATTTTCTGTCTTTCAAGACTTGTCAGAGTTGGCGTCTAGTGAGGTCTCACCCGAGGACTCAACCACGCTCGAGGTCGAGTCCAGTCCGAACGTAGTGAGGATTGGGCCGTCTTCGAGCATGACACATCTGTCTCCTTTGAGTGAGTTGGACTCGCTTTCTGACTATCGGCCGTCGGATGCCACAGTATTGTCACCTGAGGAGACTCTCAGGATAGTTCCGCCCTCTTCACACGGCAGAACGGCCTCGACAGCTTCCTCGGGTTCGAGAAAGCGAAAGCGGGCGTACTACGAGCTCCAGGATTTTTCATCTGATCCCATTCACCCCAGTCCATGGCAGTTCAGGTCGAGATCACACCAGAAGGAATCGGCCGATCTGCCTGAGCCCCTCGCTCCAAGCCCTCCCCTGGACGGATCTGTTGAACTCTCGTCTGAGCCCGCGCTTTCTTTGTCTGACCCTGTGACGATGCAGTCATCACCACCAGCAGAAGGCAAGACTAGCAGCGCAGCTGATGACTCCAGCCCAATTGTGCGCGTCCTTAACCCGGCCAGCTCAAGCCCGGAGCGGCAGTCTCTGCAGGAGACTCATGCTAGTCTGCAGGACGCATTGTTTGCTGGCCAGGTTAGATCCTCCAGCCTAGAGGCGCCAGACCAGCATGCTATTATACGCGCGCCGTTGTTGGCGCAGATGGCTGGCTTGATGGTTCCCAAGCGGCGAATTCGCAGCCCCAAGTCCTCGGATGCTCTTGAACCGCGATGGCCAGTCCGCCTTTCGGCCGACACCTCATTGTATGTCACTCGTCCGGGTAGCCTGTCATCGGTGGCTTTGGACGAGGAGGACGAGGCGAACGCCGACCGTGTTGAAAGGATTGAGCTCATGATTGACCCGACCAACAACTCGAAGGATCGCATCGTCCCTGACTCTGAGAGGCATGAGGGTGAGGATGAAGTGGCCGCACTTCCAGGCGACGACTATCATGACTATCACTATATGGCTCCGGGTATCATACGAGGCAATAGTTTCCTATCCGGAACCTCATACTCGCACTCAGCCGCCAACTCACTTCAAAGCTCATTCGAGAGTCATAAAAGAAGGAGCAGGACATCCTTTCATCGTCCAGATTCGTCGGGTAGTCTGATGAGCGTGGTTGTGCCAACTTGGGCGCGAAGATATTACTCTGGCTGTTATCCTGACTCGTTCAAGATACTTTCCGCCTCGACGTCCAATGTTAACCTTGCCGCCGCTGCCGCTGCTGCTCCTGCTCCTCCTGCTGCCGATGCCGCTACCGCCGATGCTGCCGTGGCTGCACCAGAACAACAAGCTGATTCCATTGCTTTAAGACCGTCATCCAGCACGGCATCGCGCCGGAGCCGACCAAGTTTCCACTCAGTGCGAAGGTCGGTTTCACAGCGTGTTTCGTCTATTGCTAGCAGTCGGCCTCGTATGGCACCGCGGAAGTCACACATCATGCCGGGTATTGGGCCCCTGGTTTCAAACCCTGTCCAAGAGAATGCGCCAGGTTCGCAAGATTCGGAAATACAAGTGCTAGAGATGGACCCCCGATCTAGCATCAGACCTGTCTCGCTTCCGCCTCCTCCCATGGATCCACGCGCGCACTGGAAGGATGCAGTCGAAAATCTTAATCAGTATAATCAAGATCGAAGGGCGACTCTGTCAGCCATGCAGTTGCGACCATCATCCTCCGACTGGCTCTCGGGCGGGCGGCGCATCAGACGGCCGCCCATGACCTTTCAGCAGCGTATCGGTCACCTTCGCAGCCTGTCGCCTCACCTTCATCACGATCAACGGTTGAACACAAGCTCAACCACCAGTCGCGGCTTCGGCTTCCCGTTCAATTCCAAGGCCAACCAGTGGTCGGCCCCTTCGATCGTCGGCTCTTCGAACAAGATCCCAGGCAACGGGCGGTACAAGGCCCAGATCGGCTGCTACCTCAGCGGCTTCGTCTTCCCGGTCATGTGGTTCGTCGGAGCAGCATTGCCCTTGCCGCTCAGACCCGAGGCGCTGGCCGACATTGAAAAGGCCAGCTGGCAGAGAATCAGCGCCGACGTTACAGACTGGGAAGAGTTCCGCAATCAGACCAGGGCCAAGGGCGAGCAAGAGGTCCTCTGGCAGAATGCAAAGTGGTGGCGGACATTGAACCGGTACATGTGTATAATCGGCGTCATCGTCATCGTCCTCGTTATCGTCCTGGCCGTCGTGGGCACAAGAAACAAGTGGTAATAACAGGAAGAGAAATGCATTTGACGGCCAACCAGACCCCTTAATGGACTGTATACAACGAAGAAGAAGAACAAGAACAAACAAGACCAATAGCAACATCACGCAGCGGTTTCAATACCCCTTGAGCATTTAATCTGTATATAAGTTACTAGATACAATGTTAATTCCTGCATGTTAGCGGTTTAGATGGACAGGAAAATAGAAGAAGTTGTGAGATTGGACTGTCTTGGTCCAATCACCAAACAGAAATTGTATCTCTATCTTTATGTTAGCGTAGGTAGTAGGTATATATGTATTGGTGTATAAATCTTGGGTCAGCTTGAACGGCCTTCCATCAACGCCTCTCGCTGCTCGCGGTCCCTGGTCTCGCTTGTGCTGGCGGATAGCTCGATGGTATCAACGGCAGCGGCAGGACCGGCACCAGCCGCGAGATCGTTATTAGCATCGACACGGCGAGGAGACGCTCGAAGTGCTTCCTTGCGGCCCCTGGCCTCGTCGACGTAAGCGACGATGAAGATGGGCAGGCCGACGAGGACGAGGAGGAACCAGAAGGAAGGGCGGATGCTGCCGGTAAGATCGACGATGCGGCCGACGACGGCGGGGCCGACGGCACTAGAGCCCTTGTCGGTGATTGCAAACAGGGCGTAGAAGGAGGCTTCGTGGCCGGGGGGGATGAGCTGGCCAAAGAGGCTGCGGCAGTAGCTGGAGAAGCCGCCCATGGCGACGCCGTGGATGACGGCGAGCGGGAAGATCTCCCACCACTGCTGCAGCCCCAGCCAGCCCAGTCGCTGGACGGCCGGGATCAGTGAGAGCAGGCTGTACACGGGGATGATCTCCATCAGGCACAGGCACGCCATGATCGTGCGGTTGGTGGTCCAGCCCAGGCGGCGCGAGGCGAGGGGCCAGAGCGCGGCGCCGGCGATGCCCGAGCAGGTGGCCGTGATGGATAGGCATGCGATGCCCACCGCGGTGAGGCCGAGCTCGGTCCGGGCGAAGAGGATGGCGGTCGAGGAGACGGTTGTTGTGGCGTCCGACAGCAGGAACCAGGCTAGGAGGAAGAGGCGCACTTGGGACAGGCTCAGGGCGAGTTTCAGGGTGGCGTAGACAGACGACCAGGCAAATGTGAGGTAGCTTGCTGCGAGGCGAAGCCGCGAGCGCGCGTATTTTTGCTTGGTGAACGAGGATGGGAGAGGAGGGCCCGGCCGGTCGCGCAGCCAGATTGCGGTCGGGATTGAGAAGGTGAACCACCACAGGCCGGCGACGAAGAGGATGATTCGGAGTGGGATCGTCCGGTCGGTGACAATCTTGGAGGTGAGGAAGAGGATGAGGATGGAGCAGAGTTGGACGAGGACTGCTGCCGCATAGCCCAGTCCCACGCCCTGGGAGGAGATCTTGTTGGAGAGCTGCAGGGCTGGCGAGGTGGAAGAACTGTTATCTGCCCGTCTTGCTCGAACTGATGGGTGGTTTGCGGCAATGACTGGGAGAAAGGAGTTGAGCATCACGAAGGAGCAGCCCAAACAGGTGATGGCCAGGATTGCGAGGAGTGCAGCCACTGGATAGAGGCTGGGGACGACGAATATGAAGCACATGCCGGTGAGTGCGCCCGTCATGGCGAACATGATTAGGAGTCTTTTCCTGTTGTTGCCTGACGGACTTCGACTTTAGTCCAAGTCAACAGAGGACACTCTGGGAGTACTCGTACCGTAGTCTGCTAATGAGCTAAATGAGACCAGTGCCAGCGCTTGCACGAAGACTGCAACCGAGGTAGTGTACATGGCGAATGAAGCAGTTGTCAATTCGTGGCCGAACAGGTTCACAATGCATTGGTCCTTGTCAGTCGCATTGGTTGCTCTCGCCGTCATCATAAGGCGGCGACTTGTTGAGTCGGCGGCGGCGGCGGCGGCGGCAGTGGTGGCGGCGGCTCCAACACAGGGGGTGTTCCGGTCAGAATATAAGACGCCATTTTCTCGAGCTAGCTGCTCTATTGTCACCGGTAGGAAGGATCCAGCGCCGGTGACAGCGAAGACCTCAGCGGCAATGCCATAGCAATACCATCCCTTGAGCTCGCGATCTGTCGTCGGGCTGTTGTCGGCTTCTTCACTGTCCCATAAAGCGCGCGGCGAGTCCAGTTCGTCATCTCCACCGTCTACTGACATATCTTGCTAACTTAGGCTCAAGCGCTCTAAGAGAGAGGGAGACAGGGAGAGGCAGAGGACGAGTACTCGCAAGGAAGGTCGCCTGTCCACCAATCAGCTGTCTCTAACCTCTTTTGGGGATGACGTCAGCCAAGAAGCTCTTCCCCAGAGTTCCGGTCGGCGGTCGCACAGTGAAATAACTTTCTACCGCCGTTAATCAAAAGAATCACATTACACACACGTGTACCCTTCAATATACGCTTCAACCCCATTCTCCTGTTTGAGTTCCGTGGTTGAGTTGACGGCTCCACATTCTCCATTCTGTCGGCGGCATGGTTGAGAGTGACCAGCAGGTATAAGACGAACTTTGAGGTGCAGCGGAAGAGCGACTTGACGCTCCTTGACGCCCGAAGCTAACGGACGACTAATGTTATAAGTCACAGGCTAATTAAATACACGTGTAGTCAAGAGGTTCAAGAGGTTCATGGAGTGGGGAGTACTTCTTCCCCGCACCGATAGGGAGCTCGGCATTGGTATTTCCGCTTAGCTCGGCTGCTACTTTGGATGCATTATATGCAGCAAGTCTTCAAGTCAGGTGTAAGAAGGAGAATAAGCAGGAGAAGAAGACAAAGACAAATATCTTACCATGAACTTTGAGCTTCCGGCCGAAATACAGGCATTTCTGGAACGCCTTGATACCTTCATCAAGTCGACTATTCTCCCCTTGCAGCACAAAGACGACAACAATCGATTCTTCGATCACCGTCGTGAAGCTGCCCGTACTGACTTCAATACCGATGGGAAATGGCAGGGTCTGCCGAACAAGGAGTGGGAGGACCTGCTCAGGGAAGCCCGTCGTCTGGCAGATGAAGCAGGCTTCTTCCGGTTCGGCTATCCCAAGGAATATGGAGGCAGCGGCACTGACCAGCTGAACCTCTACATGTGCGCCATCCGCTATCATCTTTCTTCGCACCCTCAGTACGGTGGTGGCCTCTCTCTAGCCAATGATCTCCAGAATGAACACTCGGTTGTTGGGAATAACCCGGTCATGATCATGCTCCGTCATTATGGCACGCAGGAACAAAAGGACAAGTTCATTCCAGCCTCCAATCGTGGCGAGTTCCGTGCAACTTTTGGCTTAACCGAAATCAACCATGGATCCGATGCCACGCACATGGATACACGGGCTAGACCTGTCACCCTAGACAATGGCGCAAAGGGCTATGAGATCAACGGCAACAAGAAATGGCAAACAGGCTTGCATCATGCCAGCCATATCCTTGTCTTTGCTCGTACTTCAGGCAACACAGGCTCGGCCAAGGGCATCACTGCTTTCCTCGTGCCACGCGACACTCCTGGGATTGTAGATGTTTCCTTTCAGTGGACGCTCAATATGCCTACCGACCATGCCACTGTGCGTTTTGAGAATGTCCGCGTGCCCGAGTCTGCCATCCTGGGGCCTGTTGATCACGGCCTGGCAATCGCACAGACTTTCACGCACGAGAACCGCGTCCGTCAGGCGGCCTCGTCATGCGGTGCTGCCAAGTTCTGCATTGACAAGTCAGTTGAATATGCAAAGAGTCGGATTGTATTTGGGAAGCCGCTGGCGGTCAACCAAGCCATCCAGTGGCCGCTGGTGGAACTGGCAACGCAGCAGGAAATGCTGCGACTCCTCATCTTCCGCACAGCCACGGAGATGGACCAGGTCACCAAGCGCGCCCTTGCCGCCGGCCGCTCGCCCTGGATCGATATCGAGAGGCAGCTGGGCCACAAAATCGGGATGTGCAACTACTACGCCAACCGACTGTGCTGCGAGGCTGCTGACCGCGCCATTCAGGTGCATGGTGGGAATGGATATAGTAGACACTATCCATTTGAACACATATGGCGTCACTTCCGGAGATACCGAATCACTGAAGGTAGTGAAGAGGTGCAGATGCGTAAAGTGGCCGCGTACTTGTTTGGTTACAAGACAACTGGCACAACAGACCAAGCAGCCAAAGAGTCCGAGTCGAAGCTGTAACCAAGTTTGGTTTTGGTTGCAGGTACCAGCAGGTGCATGTCAAGCTGGCACTTTTTGTGACACATGAACTGATGGAAGGCCACTCCCACTCACTCTCCTTTTTGTATTGTCTGCTGATTCTGGTGTAGTTGTATTCCCTGGAAAGGCAAACCAAGTGAGAGAGCTGAGCATTAGGAATGGAAACGATCATGCTGTTCTTACCGACCACATTAAATGGCGCTTTGTTCATGCGTCTAGAGGGTCGAATCTGCCACTGATTTGGCTATCTGGGCCCAACAGCATGGTATAGGAGCACAGTAAGGTTCAGTGGGTGTTGACGTGGCCCTGGGAGTGCAGGGAGATGGCCTGGCCACAGTGGCCAAGCAGGGGGAGGGAGTATATGTACTATCTGGATGAGGAAAAAGGAAAATGCTCAAAAATTCTGGTTGTTTGGATGGTCATTGACAACCTGCCTCTTTTGTGCAAAAGACTAACCCGCTCTGTGGGTGGGAGGCAATAAATCAGTGATTATCAATGTTTTTTGTGGACCAGGAAGAAGTCCCTGTCGTTCTCACCAGCGCGTTTCTTGTCCGGCTGCCTGATGCGGAATGGCGCGCGGCGCAGATCCGATCCGATCTGACCGATCCCAAACGAGTAATAGGTTTCGCGAACAGATGCCCCAAGTGAGCCATTGCTACAGGGATGGTCAGAGTAGTTTTTGGGGGAGAGGCAAATGATAATTCATTTCCTTCCTCGGCGTTCGCCAAGGTTGTCTTCATCAGCTGCCCTGATTTAGCATACATCCTCAATCACAATGTCCTCGCCACTGGGAGCACCCAGGTCAATCTTCAGGCGTCGGCCAAACAGTTCCAGCAGCATCTCAAAGCAGACCTTGGTAATGGCCGGGTCGTATCTTCCCTTACTCAGCTCATCACGGATGAACGCGTGCTGGGCACCAAAGGCTTCATAGAAGGTGAAATTTACCCCAGCCTTGTGCAGCGTGCTGCGGATCAAATCCCTACCTTCCGGCGGGACATGGTTGTCGCTCTTGCCAAAGATTAGCACCAGCTCACCTTTGATATCCTTGGCCCGCGCCAGGCTGTCGTCCTGTTTGCCCTTGCCCAGGCTGTGCGAATGGATGTCGGTGGCGAAGAAGCAGACTGCAGCCTGCACCCGCGCATCAAGCGCACAGCGATATGCCAGGTGGCCACCCAGACACATGCCTGTAGCCCCGATCCGGCCTGTGCACGTCTTGAGCGCCAGAAGCGTCGAGACTGCCAGCTGCGCGTCTTCGTCGTACGCGGAGACAAGCTTTGTGATCTTGTACTCATTGCCTGCATCTGTGCCCGGCTCATCGTACGCCAGTGGCTCCGGGCCCGTGAATTCATGGTACGAAGACGGTGCTGCCACAATGTATCCCTGCCCAGCGATCTGCCGCGCGAACCGTTGTACGGGCCCAGTGACTGATGTTCACGTTAACATTCCGGGGAGGAAAGGAAAAAAAACACATCAGCTCAGCTGGGAAGCTAACCTTGGTAGATCTCTGAGAAGACAACAACCCCTGGAAATTTGGCATGAGGATAGCCAGCGATGTCCGGGTGGAAGAGGAAAATGCCTTTTTGTCTTGAGCTCAGCAGGCCGTTCGTTCATCGGCGGAAGGAAAAGACAGCGAGATGTGGCTTACGCATCGTCCCTGCTCCTCCGGCCGTCGTGGCCACATCAGTGTGAGATTCCTTGATCAACATCTTGACGAATTAGCTTTTCCTGAAGACTTGGTGTGTATCCATCGACCTGAGAGAAAGAAAAAAAGCGGAACACTGGAGCTGTGAGCCCTTATCCCATCTGGGACTAGCGTGTGTGGGGGAAGTGTGGGGTGATAAACGGTCGACGCAGTCACGTGTTTGTAAATGAAGTGAGTTGAAACTATCTGCTCTACGGACTATACTGCAATTCTATATACCGGCTTCCTTGCGTTGACTTTGAGTGTAGCGTGTGGCTGGGAATGACACCTTCTTCCACATACAGTGTATAGATAACAGGACTCCGGATTATAGATCTCGTGGCGTTTCCAGTTTGTGGAGGAAAATGACAATAATCCGTGTCTGTGGGGCTGTCTCAATTGGGACTAGCATTGATTGTGTACACTAGTAATAACTTTGGTGACATTTTTGTCATCACGTGATGCCAAATCACGTGATGGGCGGTGGTTTCGACTGAAATAGTAAGCGCACCCGAGGTCGTTGCTCTGCCTCTTAACTTTCCGCACAACTCTGTATGCACTGGACTCGACATCAGCGAAACTGCAAGAGCGCGGGAACGACCGTACCAATGCTTGGACTCTCAGGCCTAAGGGAATTGTCGGGGAGGCAAAGGTTAAAAGAGCCTGAAAGTTGAAGGTCTCCAACACCGGCGCCTGACCATATGGGCAAATTTCACATCGAGACTAGGGACGATCTAGTTACAGTCTGGGCGTCCTCTTGGTGCTTCAAAGACCTCAGTCACATGGGTCGCAGGTGCCTCGACAGTATACGTGTATCTGGTACACACGCACGTGTCCTCCCCAGCCTAGGCTTCCCATCACGTGCCCTGATAAATAACGCCATCACGTGCCTGTGCCTTCTCCAGGTTTCATTACCCCACAAAGAAGGTTCCCCCGCCTTCCAACCCCACACAGTCCCACACAACCATTGCTCACAAGTTCAAAACGACACCTTGCCCAGTTCTATCTACGTTTCCTCTTTCTCTCTCTCTATCTCTCTCTCATATTTCACTCGACTAACTTCCCTACTATATTATCTCTATACTCAAACAACTTCCCCCCCCCCTTTGTTCACGATGAGTGCAATTCAGGAAAGTGGCGATGCCAGCGAGCCAATCCAGGTCCTCGTCACTCTGCATGATCAGATGTCCTTGCTCGACCTGGCAGGACCACTGGAGGTGCTCTCCCTCGCATGCCACAATGTGTCTGACCCAGGTACGACCTTTTTTCTTTTTTTGATTAACACAAATGAAAAAAAATAAAATAAAAACAAAAAAGGCTCTTACACTAACCTCTCCTCTACTTGCCTTGATTAAAGAATCCAAAGCTTTCGACATCACACTGGCGGCGGCGGAAAAACACGTCATGACCGCGGCGGGGGTGTCAATCGAAGCGCAGACGAGCCTGAACGAGGCCAGCAAGCGCCTACACGAGTTTGACGTCCTGCTCGTGCCGGGCGGCAACGTGCTTGAGATGCTGGGCGACTCCAAAAAAAACCCCCAAGAAGAGGAAGAACAGCAGCAACCGCTCAAGATCATCAAGGCGTTTGCGGAGCTGCAAACGCGCGACCCGACGCGCGAGCGCACGCTGCTGGCCATCGACACGGCGGCGCTGTTCCTGGCCCGGCTGGGCCTGCTGCAAGGGCTCGCGGCCACGACGCACCCGGACTACTACATCAAGATGGAGAAGCTGTGCCAGGCGGCGGCGGCGCGCGACACGCAGGAGCGCACCGACGTGATGGAGGAGCGGTACGTTGTCAACCACGGCCGGTTCGACGTCGACGTCGACGAGGACGACGTCATTATCGAGAACCCGTATGTCTTCCGCAAGGCCGCCGCAGCGACGCGCAAGGGCTCCAGCAGTGCGCGCAAGGGCAGCATCGCGCGCAAGGAGAGCAATGCCCGCCGCGAGAGTATTGTGCGCCGCGCCGCCATGCGCCTCGGCGGCTTGCGCGTCATCACCACCGGCGGGCCCGCCAGCGGGCTCGATGCCGCCTTGTACCTCGTCAGCGCCGTGGTCTCGCTCGACTCGGCCCAGGAGGTCAGTCGCTTTATGCAGTATACCTGGGTCAAGGGCGTTGTTGTCGATGCCATTGACGTCTAGTCTGTCTGTCTGTCTGTCTGTCTGTCTTGCAAAGGTCAAGCGAGGAGTGGCGGAGCAAAGGAGAAAAAAACCAAATCGAACCAGGTACTTGAAAAACAAAAGATATGAATACAGCTGCTCCTTCTTCTTCTCCTTCTTCTCCTTCTCCTTCTGTGCTCCTCCTCCTCCTCCCCTGCATTCTAAACCCCACCATGTCCAAATCTTCATCTATGAGCTATGTGCAAATGTCAAAAGTACATCGTCTCATTGAAACTCCTTGTCGACTTCTTCATAAAAGTCATAAAAGCCCTTGAACAACTGAACCCCCAGACCAGGATCGAGGCTGCCGGTGGTGGCACGGATGCTGTGCATGCTCAGCTGCGGAATACCCGCATCGATGGCGCGAACACCGAGTTTCGACGAAGTCATGGGCCCAATGGTGCCGCCACTGCGACTGTCATTGCGGATCTGGAAGAGCTGCAGCGTGCTGCCGGCCTTTTCCGCAATGCGCGACAAAAGAGCAGTGGAGACAGAGTCGGTCGTCATATGGCCATTCGGATCGGCCGAGACGGCGACGCCGACGTTGAGGCGGGGCGAGTGATTGGGGAGATAGGCGCCGAGGAAGTTGGGGTTGACGGCGTGGATGACGTCGCTGCTGACGAGGAAGGAATTGGCCAGGGTGGAATTGATCAGGTTGGGTCCGGGGGCGGCATCACTGCCAGAGGTTGCCTCGACGATGCGCTCAATCACACTGAGGGTGAAATTGCTCCGCGCTCCCTGGCGGAGGTAGCTGCCAATCTCCTCGTCGTCGAAGCCAGCAAACAGCTTGACAATGCCGGGGGAGGCGTCATCAGGCGATGCAAGCAGGGCTTCGATCGCCGCAAAGCAGCACAGCTTGTCGTCGATCCGGCCCGCGAAGATCAACTCCTTGTCAATGCCGCCCAGCTGCGCCGGCTGGATGTCGAAGAGCTCGAGCTCCCAATTCACAATCGAGCTGTAGTCCTGCACGTCGAGGGCGGCGCTGATCGCTTTCACCAGGCGCTCCGGCTGCGTGGCGGCAAAGGTGCCTGGTTGGATGTTGAGCGAGGTGGAGGAAGCCGAACTCACCCCCACAAGGTCAGAGTTATCCAGCCCGATAATTGGCACCATCTGTGTCTCCTTGTTAAACGGCCCATTCGCAGCGGCGCCAAAATGGGGGGCCAGCGTCGGTATCCTCGCAATTGGCCAGTCGAGCTTGACCAGCTTCTCTTGAATCTTGCCGTCCTTGCCCTTGAGAAGCACCCGGCCACCGATACCCAGGTCACGGTCCCACCAAGTCGAGTTCAGCCCACCCGCATAGGGCGCCACGGCCAGCTGCTCGAAGCCGGATTTGTTGGCCAGCTTGGAGACCGGCTTCAGCTTTGCCGTCAGGGCATCGACATGCCCTGCAACGATGCCGATGCCATTTCCCGGCTTATACTCCTTGCCGACGGCAAAGGCTATAATCGAGCTGCTGTTACGTGTTGCATAGTATTTGCCGCCAGGCCGCACCTTCCAGATCGTCCGTTCCGAGAGGTACTCGTAGCCGGCTTCTTCCAGCTGCTTGGCAAAAGCGGCCACGGCGTGGAAGACCGTGGGGTTGTTGGTCATAAAATCGATATAAGGTTGGGCATATTTCTCAGGAGAGAACGACGTCGGCGTCGGCGTCGGCGTGGAGGTTACTGGGCTTGATGCCGGCGTATCATATTGCTGCTGCACATAGCCACGAGTGATGTGGAAGGGAATGTCTTCCGAAACAATGGAGAAGCCAGATGGAATATTGCGAACCATGGTGTCGCCCCAAGCACTTACAGAGGCAGTACTCGCACCGCAGCCCCGCCACCGTCGATGGTTGATAGCTCTGACTGAATCGCCGCTAACCTATTAGGGCAGGTTAGTAAACAGTGGCACGTGACCGATTATCAAGACAGTTACAAATGTCGAGTGTCAAAAGTGGAACAGTGTATGTAGATGATCAGAGCCAATCCGCTCCCACATTGCCACAAACAAAGATGCCGAAGAAGCAGGGTGTCACTGCATGACGAAAGAGAGGCTTTATACTGTACATTATTCATCCACCAAACGCCTGCCACGTCTATTGACCGAAGAGGGTATCACATATCTCAAATTACTCATATTCTGCTGGCACTCTTCATGGTGGTGACCGGCCTAGTGTTTTGCCTCGACGGTTTGTGCCTCGAGGTCTTTGTACCGTGGAGGTTCTTCATCCGGCTCGGATGATTCCTCCTCTGCCATCAGAGCAATCTTCTCATCCTCCACAATCAAGACTTGCATCGCGCTCAACCCTTTTGGACTTGGAGAGCTTGGGAAAATGATCTGCCACAAGTACATGATGAATTGGGCAAGTAGCATACCAACAGCACTTGCGACCAGTCCGCCGATAATACCAAGAGTGGCCGGGATGAAGAAATATCTTATCGCATGGTGCACCAGTCTGCCGAATCTGTGCATCCGGCCGTGGTGATGATGGTGCATGCGCTGGCCGTGAGGCGACTGGGACGGGCTCTGTTGGTCCAATTCCTCAAACGAGTGGACGGCCGAGTCTGGAGCACCATGTTTGTAGCCTTGGTGGCAGCCTAGTCGTGGAAGTCGTGGAAGTTGTGGAAGCTGTGGAAGCTGTGGAAGTTGTGGCAGTCGTGGAAGGCCTAGCTTGCTGCCTTGACGGCGAGCAGCCGCAATCATATGCTGCAGGCGGAAGGCAAGGAAAGCTTTAAACCGGCACAGTGACCATCTTGATGCATCTGCACATGTTTGCGCGCCCGGGGTGGTCTCGAAGGGGAGGTATGACAGTCTGGCAATGGAAAGACTATCGCGGGTTCGGAAGAGATCAATGGCGATGGTGTCGACCTTGACTGGCTTGTTGTCTACGCCGACGATGGTGAACTGGATTGGCAGAAGCACATCCTCGGGTTTGGCAGGGTCGAACACGGGTTCGAAGCGGACCAGAACAAAGCTGAGCTCCAGTGGCCTTGTGACAGCGCCATCCGAGGTGCGGACTTGCGATGCCGTCAAGGCAAATGGCGGGGGAACGTCCGACAGTGGCGAGAGGAGTGGCTGGCCGTTGACCGTCAACCCGCCGGCGTTCGAGACACCAAACTCTAGATACTGGCGGGCCGACCATGTTAGTGAAATGAGAAGAAGCACACGGTTGACTCGACTCACAATCGTGCTGTCCACATTCTCTTGCCAGATGTCGGCGGCATCAGTGCCCGGGAATGGGCAGGAGAGGCAGTCGAGCTCTGAAGTGACGGTGAGAGTGGGCGACGGGGGGCTGAGGGCGTCGACGGACAGGTCGAGGAGCGAGGGCGGGATGAGCAGGGATGAGACCGGTGTCAGCACGAGTCCAGCGACCAGCGCAGAGAACACGCGGTGGTACATGTTGGCCGCTTGAGCAATTGTTCGCTGGTGGTATGCTGTATGCTGCAACAGGTGAGATCGAATTACGCCTTCACTGTGGCGACGCTCAGGTTAATAAACAGGACAGGCCAGGAAAAGCTTAAAGCGGCAACGTCAGCATCAGGCACCCGCGATCCGAGGAAGCCGGTGAATGAGGACAGGAAGGAGTGTTGGGGCAACAGCCAATGACGTCGCTGCTTAGCCGGATTAAGGTCATATTCGTCATGATCGCGTGCCAGCCTTGGCGCTTGCGAGGGGCTAAACTCGAAAATTGTGCTCTTATTCCGCTAGCGGCGAACTTGTGCACTCGACAATGATATGCTCAACTTGTTCAATTGTCCAGACTTTTTACATCGACCAGCAAGTCCTCATATAAAGGCGTATCTGCTTGCCATCGAGTTCAGACTGCAATGCCGGCGAGCTGTAACCATCCCGCATGCGCAATCCCCCGCTGCGCCAGTTTAACAAACATTTTTATGCACACCTGATGTGAGACAAATCTCGACTGTCGTCAGGCCATCCACCAAAATCGAACACGTGGTTGCGATAGACTCCTTTCAAGTCATGGTTATCATGCCTTCGTCCTTGGCGCTGGCCAAGCTATCCGTCTTGTAATCTCGTTGCCGGCACGGGATTTCGGCGGCCCGATGCACCAGTAAGCTCGGGCGGTACAATTAATATTGCTCCTTTTGTCAGCATCAGAGAACTTCGTGTTGTGTCCTCTCTCCTCTGCTTTGTCTGTGCGTTGCCAACTAGCTCCAAAGCAGGAAGCCAGGCTTTGAGCCGCGGTTCTCCCCAGGGGGTGCTGGATAGGCATTCTCCCAAGTCGGATATGAGAATGACATGCTCTGGTCGGAAAAGTTGGAGAATGTGTCCCATGAGGATCCGCAATCACTGCTGGCACTCGAACACGTTGAGTTGTCCGCCTCTTCGTGCACTGTCTCCTCCAAGCTGCCGTCGCCAGTGTGGTGGGACAGGACGGACAGGAAGGTACAGGTGATGTATGATGCCCCATGTGTGGCCCTGGCCCAAATCTTTTCAAAATTCTCTTGCTTCCTCGTCTGTCCCTCTTCACCCCTGGCCGACCGCCAACGTAACCAGGGAATTGGGGCCTCGGCCCTCAGGTCGCCCTTGCGGGACTGCCGGCGGGATGCCATCTGCTGTCTGGAGTACTCATTCTCGACCTTGATCGAGTCGAATTCCATCCATACCATGTCGCGAACGGCATTCCTTCCCTCTATGTTGGCTGGAAGGAGAATGGTGGTGTTGAAGGTCATGGGCAGACTGCCTGATGCCGAGACTGGGCCGCGTCCGGATCGTCTGATGGTGAGGAGACAGCAGTTGGATTGGAGATGGCCTCGCGG
Organism: Chaetothyriales sp. CBS 134920; assembly: GCA_003693665.1. Taxonomy (NCBI): domain Eukaryota; kingdom Fungi; phylum Ascomycota; class Eurotiomycetes; order Chaetothyriales; family Domatiomycetaceae; genus Domatiomyces; species Domatiomyces catenatus. Next base: position 32,733 of record QQSL01000079.1, read on the forward strand.
CAACGGGTGGCAAGCATGGCAGTTGGCACACTGGCCTTGCAGGGGGACTGGTGAGGACATGGTGCCTATGCTGATAGAAGATTGATGGGTTCGCCTGCTAACTGTTCGATGTTAATGCTGAATGCTGATTTCGCCACAAGGTCGTTGATGAAGTATGGCCATCTCAGCCTTCAAGTACTTTATCCTAAATCTGCTCAATCGCAGTGTCACAGCCATGGTTGCACTGGGGTAGCCATTGTCACTATGTCGGCGTCTCTCCCAGACCAGCGAGACAAAAGCATGCTTGCCCAATCAGGATGGGAGGCAAAATCATGCTTGCCCAATCGGGACGGGAGACAAAATCGTGCCTGCCCAATCAGGATGGGAGCCCCTGCCAAACAGAGTGGTGGGTGCGCCCCACTCGGACAGGAAACTTGCTCACGAGCAAGATTATTAGCCAAGTGCCCTGATGGTCAATTTACTCTACTGTGCAGTATATAGGCTGCACAGAACTCAAAGCCCTACGGAAGCCAGGGCAGGGGATCTTGGTCACGGATTGTAAGTTCAGGATCAGAGACAGGAATCAAAGGACCAGACGAAGAGCGAGGCAGCAAGAGGAGTGTAGTCCAATCAGCCTGCCAAGAACAGGCCCTCTGTCTGCGTAAAGAACACGAACTTTCGGAGGTACCGGTACCTCCTATGCAGCGCGCTTTCGTCGCTTCCCCTGATTCCGTGGCCGCTCCTGTACCACCATCCTGTTGATCTTGTTCTTGGGGCGAGTCTTGTATCCTGACTTGGCCTATGATAGCGCGCGCGTTAGCAAAGCGCCCCAATTGCAGCAGCGGTCAGCAGGGTGCTCGTGCCACTTACCGGCTTGCCCCATGGGCTGGAGGGGTGGTTGTTGCCCTTGCCTTTTCCTCGGCCACCGCCGTGTGGATGGTCACAGGCGTTCATGGCCACGCCACGAACTGTAGGTCGGATCCCGAGCCAACGGCTGCGCCCAGCCTTGCCCAGCTGAGCATACTGGTGCAACGCATTCGATGCCACACCAATCGTGGCCACGGCCTCTTTATCAAACAGCCGCAGCTCACCACTCGACAGTCGGATCGTCACGTAGCCTGCCGCCTTCTCGTATTTGGCCAATTGATCGGCGGTAAAGGCGGTTATGTCAAGAGCTTGTTCCTGTCTGCTTCTGCCCTGGTCCTCCAGAAACTTGACCATCTCCTTCTGCACCTCGTCCTCACCCTTGCTCACGATTGTGCCGTATGTTCCAGCGCTGCGGCACACCTTGCCCGCCGAGCTTTTGTCAAGAGAGATGTTAAAGATAGGCGTGCCCACAGGAATCATGCCCAGCTGCAGACAGTTACCCCGGTAGGCAGTCTTGGACGCCACCAGACCTCGATCGAGCTGGCCGCCCATCGAGTCTGTCAAGTCCTTGGGCAGCCCTTTCCGGTAGCTCTGGACGACATCACCCGGTCTGGTGCCATCTGCAGCAAGGATGTAGCTTCGCTCGCCCGACTCCAGGTTGCGGATCAGGGCAATGTGTGCTGTGCGGCCAGGGTCGTGCTCGATGCGCTCGACCACTTGGGGGCCTTCATCCCAGCGGTCGAAGTCGACCAGTCTAATGCGTCTTTTGGCTCCACCTCCGCGATGTCTGACCACCACTTTGCCCGTGTGATTGCGTCCTCCTCGTGACTGTCCCTTCTTGGCAATGGTAAGCTTGTACAGCGGTCTTCCACGCCACAGATGGTCGTTGATCGGCCGGATCAAGTGCCGCTGGCCGGGAGTGCGAGGCTTGTAACGGCGCAGGCCCGTCAGGCCTGTTGTTGACTGCTCCTGAGCTCCAAACGTAGGGACAGGCGCGGCGGGACTTGAGTGTGATGAGGGCCTCAGAGAGTCGGCAGCTTGGGCATACGATCGTCGTAGAGCAGGTAGAATGCTGGGGGTCTGCGAGTAGATGCGTCGCAGCGCTGTCCGTGGCTGGAGCATGGTCGCGTCGTCTGCTGCACAGGCAGCTTCCGCGAGAAAGGGGCAGAGTTCGGGAGGTGATCCCAACAACAAATTATCGACGGATCACCATCGACAGGCCGCCCGGGATGCAGGCCCTGATGAAAAAGACTGTCAAATGGGCTGTCAAATGGGCTGGAAAATGGGAGGATGAGTACTGTGGTAGAAGCAAAGATGGTTCGCCAGGAAATTGCCTGGCCAATCGGAGTTGACATCCGGCTCCAAGTTTCTTTGGTCAAACATTACGGTACGGTAATACAGTAATATATGTGTGTTCTGCGACAGCATGTACGTCCAACAGACCAAGTGACCCATGCGCATTCTCCTGAAGCGTACCATATGAGCAAGACCAACCAACACCTGGCTTCACGATGAGGCTCCAAGCATTCCAGGAATCAGATGACATCGAAATGTGTGTGTGGGATACAGTCACGGTTGGATGACATCTTTCATACCGTCATGACAGCCACATGGGCGGTGGATGGACCGATAGAAATGAATGAGGAGTTTTTCCAGTCGATTAATTTCCAGAACAGATCAGGGAGAGATTTAGCTTACTTCTTCTCTGGCTTTAATCAAGCTTCGACATTGCCTGCTGAGCCAAGTCCGCCCATAAGTCTTTAGCAACCTTTTCCTGTATTCTCGTCGATTGTCCCAACGGCAAGATTGGCGTGAGTCGAGTTCTTCTTGAGCCACTTTCTCAGCGCCTTGTTGGTGGCCTGGGAGTTGACTTGAAGATATACTGTCTTCTTGCCGTTGATGGATGCACCAGCGTCCAGTCGAAGCTGCAGCCTTGCGTCGTTATCGCCCGATCTGGCCGGCAAGAGACGATTTCCGGCGTTCTGCTTGTCAAAGAGCTTCTTGAAGATACTTCTCCGCCCGAACATATGCTCCTCCAATATTTTGAGAGTTTTCGACATGGTGCCAGGGAAAGACACGATAAGAGGATTGAGATAATCGATCAAGTTGCAAAGATGATAGTAGTGGTAAGCGATCGTTAGAAGAAGTCGAGAGGCCTCTTTCTCCCGAGGGATTCGTTGCTATCTTATATCGATGCATTCCTGCCGAGTCTGTACAGCCTGTACCAGCACTGAAAAGTCGGCGGTTATGCATGAATAATCTATATCCAATGAATGGCTACTGAGAACGGGTGTCGGCCGTTTCAGAGATGCTGTGCACCCCTCGAGGAGTGACTGCCATAGAAAAGATCCGCCTTGACGCCGGCCACATGGCCTGAAACTTGTATCAGACTGTGCGAATGCGAAAATGGACAGGAGAAGTTTTCTATTATTGGTGGAAGGGCCTTGCTTGGCGTTCTTGAAGCGCCTATTAGCCGCCGGTATTGACAAACTTAGCTAACTTTAGATAAATTTAAGTTAGTTAGCTTAAATTATGGAAGCCCTGATACTTCATCAGGTCTCAAGTCCCAGATCCATCATGTTTCCAATCAAGAGGCTCAACCTTCCACTGTTTCAACGAATTGGCACTGCTTCAGCCACCTCACCAAAGCACAATTATTCGTCAATCACTTGTCGAGGTTTGGAAACACAATGTGGATTTGTCCAACAGACACTGACAAGCACAAAGGTGTCCCAATTGACGAAGAAGCTGTATTTCGATATACAAACGGTCGTTTCCTCAAAAATGAGAAGTTTGAACTAGACAGGCGGTATGTCAAGTTCAATCTCGACGCCCTTTGCGAGGTGGCGGCTTCAGCTGGAGAGACTGGCTCACCGTCGCCAATTTCGTCGATTGACAAAATGGAGGGAGGTTTGAGCAAAGTTCTCCTGATGAAGAAACATAATGGGTCAGAGGTCATCGCGAAAATTCCCTGTCGCAATGCTGGACCACCTACTTTGACGACAGAATCAGAAGTTGCCATGCTGAAGTTTGGTAAAGATGTCGTCAATGGTCGTGGTGTATATACAGCGAGATTGCTGACGATATCCAGTGTTGGAAAACACTACGATCCCAGTACCAAAAGTGTTATCCTGGTCTTCTACCCCTGCCAATGCAGTCGGGGCAGAGTACATCATGATGGAAAAGGCTCCAGGAGTGCAATTGTATAAGCTCTGGGCCAAGATACCCGAGTACTACAAACTGGAGCTCATCAAGTCTCTGACACAGTACGAGCGCCAACTCTCTTCAGTCTCGTTTCCTGGGTACGGTGGCTTATATCTTGCATCATCGTCGGGCAGGATTGATGATCCGGCTCTGAAACCTTCGCTCAATCTGACTGGGGATGCTGTGGAAACTTCGTTCCGGGTTGGTGCTTCGAGCGAGAGAACATATTGGCTAGGGCCAAGTGATGAGCTGTTGGATGTTGACCCTGGACCCTGTAAGTCGATACCCGATGTTCAAGAATCCAAAACTGATTGATATGAACCAGGGACATCGCTTTCTGATTTTGGCATTGCGATAGCCAGCCGAGAACTGAAACGCATTTCGAATCCGAATCCGAATGCTGAATTATCAACATTCTACTACGGAACAACAGAAGAGCAAAGACATCTTCTCACAAACGCCATCGAGATCTTCAAGCTCCTCGACTTCAATCCATATCTTGGCAAATCAGCGACTCCCACCCTCCTTCACACAGACCTCCACATGGGCAACATCTTTGTATCCCCCGAGACTCCCTTTGCAATCACTAGCTTCATCGACTGGCAGGCAATATCCATCAAACCTGCGTTTATGCAGGCAAGGTGGCCAATCTTCCTCGAGCCCCCGGCAGACAACTACCCAGAAGGTTTTGTACAGCCAAAGCCCCCTTCAGGAATCGAAGAAATGGACGAGGACCTCCGCAAGATCGCAGAGTATGAGCATAACCGCGCAAAAATGGCCAAGGCATACGAAGTCTCTGCATACCTTCAAAACCGGTCCGGATACGATGCTATGATGCAACCCCGTGTGCTTAGAGAGCTTTTCAATCGATGCGCGGAAATATGGGAAACCGGCGTTTTACCTCTTCGCGCATGTTTGATTGAAATCCAACAGAACTGGGCCGAACTGGGATTTGCCGGCAGCAAACCATCGTGTCCCTACAATTTCACTGAGGCTGACATTGAGAGGCATGGGAAACAGTTTGAGGCTTACGAAGAATGGCACAGTGTACAGGAGGTGGCGAGAAAGCATCTTGAGACAGATTTTGAGGGCTGGGTGTCTCCAGAAGTGGACTTTGAGCACAAGAAGCAACTGAACAAGGACTTGTTTGACACAGTTGCCGAAAGCTTGGCAGAGACGAAGACGGTGGAGGAATTGAGAAGGCTGTGGCCCTTTCGGGAAAGTCTATGAGGCTGTCAGGAATTTGGTATATTGTCAGATCATATGGAATGGAATGGGAGGAAGGACCGGGGATGGAGACGAGGAGAAATGGAGAAAGAGAGAGAGGCGCCTCCATAGGCTCAAGAGTTGTCTATGAGCTATCTACAAGCTGTCGGTGGACTGTCTCAGTTTCTCGCAGACCTCCTCCGTCCATGTGGCACCTCCAGCCCGGCTCAGGGCCATGAATGACAGCGGCCATTCGAGATCTGCTGGCTCCAGAGCCTTGTCAAGCCACAACCACAGTCTCTTATCTGCACCAAAGTTGAGATTCATATTTGACATGAGTGTCAGCTTTCTGGCAATTGCAAGAAGCATATTATCGGGCTTCGTCTGAGCATTCTCCGATTCTTCCTCTTCATCATCTAAAACTGATAAACAAATGTGTGCCTGGACAAACATGCCAAGTCCGCGCGCTGTTACTTGACAGCTTAGGTAATCAACTCTCTGGTTAACGACACCCCACGACCAGTCCTAATGACACCCAAATGTTCTACATCGGCCAGCGCTTGAGCTATGATGGCGCTCTTTGCACCATGCGGTACTTTGGCCGACTCCCCGACTTGAAGGGCGACTGGCTTGGGGTGGAATGGGATCAACCTGGACGAGGCAAACACAATGGCACACACCACGGAGAGAGGATATTTCACTGCCTATCGACGAGCGATAAGGTCGCCTCATTTATACGACCCTCTCGGAAAGCGGACCCAAGCCGCACGGTTCTTGAAGCGCTGAAATTCAAGTACGGTTCGAATACCTCGAGCAGTGCACAGGTGGACGTCCACTCCGGGGTTGAGATCGTGCATATATCGGGCAAAGCAGTTGAGGAGATTGGCTTTGACAAGGTACAGAAGCAGCTGAGTGACTTTGAGGCACTGCAGATTGTCCTTCTGGATGGACTGCAAGTCTCAGGGCTGACTGGTGGAAATGCTTCGCCAGAGACAACGACGGAGAAAGCTGCACAAGAGTTTGCCACAACTTGTCCTAATATCAACGAGGTCGACTTGGGCTGGAATCTAATCGAGGACTGGCAGGGCATTGCGGATACTTGCAAGCACCTGGCCAAGCTTCGGATTCTGAAGGCTTCTGGCCTGCGATTGAAGTCACTCGGTGCTGACAATGTTGGAGCGTTTGCCCAGGTAGAAGAGCTCCAACTCAATGAGAGTCTTTTCACCCCCGACCAGATATTGGAAATTCTGTCGGCCGGCAGCAGCAGCAGCAGCAGCAGCAACGCGGCCGCGGCATTTCCTCAGCTCAAAACCCTGTCTCTGTCCTCCAACGAGCTTGACGGCTTTCGCACCACCAACTCAAGCTTGGTCTTCACAACCGTCACTAGTCTGATCCTGGACAACAACCACTTGACCTCGCTCGCTGCGCTTCCCAGCATTTCTAAGCATTTCCCCTCGCTGACCTCGCTCTCGCTCCGGTCCAACCGCATCGTCGATCTTACCATCGCCTCACCCGACTGCATTGCCTTCCCGACCATCACACACCTCACCCTGTCGTCCAACCTCATTCCAGACTTCCTTGCCCTCTCGTCGCTGCCCACCCTGTTCCCCAACCTGATTTCCCTTGGCGTGTCCTCCAACCCATTCACGGCAACGCTGCCGGCCTCAGCCCCAGCCGATAGTTCGTTCTACCTCACGCTCGCACGCATTCCCTCACTGAAAGTTCTCAACTACACCACCATAACCGCCCGTGACCGCATAGAGGGAGAAATCTACTATATCTCAGTGGCCGAGAAAGCCATCCGACCCATCCTCGCCACCCAGTCACTCTCCGCGGCGGCCTCGTACGCCTCACATCATTACAGCCGATACCCCGAGCTGTGCAACAAGTACGACCGGACCAATCTCTTGGAAACCTCGGCGCCAATATTGCCGGGCGCTGCGGCCGCGTCACCTTCCTCTGTCAGCCACCCAGCCGGCTCTGTTGCATCGAGACTGGTGGCCTGCACCTTCTACATCCCATCTGTTTCCGCCACAGCAACACCAACATCAACCGACGAAAAAGCAACTGCCAGGAAGGAAGAGCTGCTGACCTGGACATGCACCCTGCCCAAAACTTTTGGCGTGTACCACCTCAAAGCCATTGTCCGGAAGCATTTTGCTGGCCTGGCGCCACTGCAGTTTAGGCTGGTCTATACATCGACAGAGCTCGACCCCGTGGGGGAGACGACACGAAAGGTAGATAAGAGCCGGGAGGAGTGGGAGAGATGGGGGGACTTTGATGCGGATATTCTTGCAGTAGTACCTTCTTCGCAGGAGGAGAAGGAGGGGGGGAAAGAGGAAGAGGAGGAACGCCAAGCTGGCCAGTGGATCGATGGCATCTTGTACCGGGATGGAGCAAGGTGGAAGCAGAGAGAGACGGAGATACTGGATGGTATCAGGCCGTGGGGGGATTTCCTGGATGGCGACGAGCAGAGTGTCAGGATCCGCGTTGAGCCGACGACTGACCAGCACTAACTTGGGGAAGACAAAGAAAGCAAGGGAGGAATTTCAGAATGAGAGTGGGTAGGAGGAGGCGACTGGTTGGTTCTTTTTTTTTCTGTTGTACAGCACAATGGTACAGGGATGTAGTGATATAATATATCAAGCGGCGTCATCATCCAGGTTGCCGACGATGGCCGGCTGCTTCTCCAGATCAATCGGTGCGACCGCTCGGCCCTGCTCCTTGCCCTCGCCAATGCGCGTTGCCCTCGCCTCCTCTTCCGGGTCGAGTTCGAAGCGGCGCATGCGCGAGGCAATGCGCGGGTCCAGCACGACATCTGCCATCCAGATGCGCTCTTTGGTCTCGTCGATCTTCTTCGGCTTGCGCACCGACTTGACCCAGGTCAGTTCGTCAACCTCATTGACTGTTTGCTGCTCCCAGGACTGGTGGTGGTGCGGCTCTTCTGACGATGAAGACAAAGAATCGTCAGGCTGAGACTCGCGGTAGGGACGGTAGGCGGCAAGCGCGACGGCGGCAGCTTGGCGGCCACATTCGTCCGCCAGCTTTCGCTGGTTGAGGAAGTGCCACATCCGAATGGGTGTCTTGAGGAATCCGAGCAGATGGTACTGGTGGAAGGGCTGTGAGGGCTCGAACACTGTGGGCGTATAAGGCGACAGTTGCGCCGACGAGTATGCTGATGTGGGAATATAGGCCGCCGGTTTTTCGTTGGCCCTTCTCTTCTTCTCCTTTTCTTCCTCCTCTTTCTTCTTCTTCTCCGCCTCCTCTTTCTTCGCCGGGTCCTGGTCCTGGTCCTGGTCCTGGTTCGGCTCTTCTGGCTTGTCCACTGCTGGGGCAGGAGGCGGGTCAAGCGGGCCCAGCCATCCCTCGTGCAGCCCTCTGATGTACTCCTTCCATGTATGTCTCCCTATGACCACATCACCCTTGACGCCCGGGGGTGCATAGACCCCAGTCGCCTGTCGGAATGCATCCATCAGCAGTTCTGTGTCAGGCTGCTCTTCTCCCTCTGGCTTGTCGCCCTTCTCGCCCTTCTTCCGCCGCAGCCGGCGAATCTGCTCGGCCACGCCATACCGCACATCGCCTTCACGTCGGCCCTGGATCAGATCATACTCCAGCGCGGCCGCAACCAGGACTGGCTTGATGTATTCCTTGAAATAGATCTGGGACGCAGCCAACGAGTCTCCCGGCGGCGCAGCCAGGATGACATTGATCGTGCGTGGCAGTTCACGCGTATTTACGGTCTGCTGGGCCATGTCGGACACGAGGTCACACCACTTCTTTTGTATCCTCTTCTTTTCGCGTCGGTCGTACACGACAGCCGTCGTCCAACTGCCGACCACGGTCAGGAATATCATCCAGTTCCGCGACGGCAGCTTCCACCGGAGATTGGGCAGGCCTGGTGCCAAAAGTTAGCATGATCCAAACGGTCCAGCTGGCTGGTATTTTGTTTTTTGTAATTATTTACCCATCATTCTGAAGACTGGATTCTGTTTCGGCGGTGCCTTGGCTTCAGGGCGGGCACTGCTCCCAGCACCAGCAGCGCCATCCTTTGGGGGAGCTCCGGTCGCGGACCCATCTTGCTTCGGTGCCTCTACCATCGCCACTGCCGATCAACCGCAGCGGCACCAGGGAATGTAAATCGAGGGGGACAAAAGCAATCAATCGGCCAAAATAACACTGAGAGGACTTGTAAAAGTCCAATTGGGGTTTAGTGTCAGAGTAGAAGGGTTTGTGCACGTGACCAGCCAGTTCGCTGAAAGATTGCTGGCAGGCACCAGGCCTGTTCGTTCTTATACTATGCATGCGTCGACAAAGTAATTGAGACTGAAATCACGAGGACAATGCCTTTCCCGCCGTGGGCGCCGAAGAAGCCATCCTTCCCTCGTGGTTTGTCCAGCCAGTGAATCAATATATAAGTCGAAGATCTCTTCTCTCGCCAGGGCCTTGACTGCTTATATGAAACTCTTCAGGCTTGGCGCTCCTCAGCTGGGAGACGTAGTTTCAAGCAACTGTTGAGCGATGTAGTAGGAGTTTGCTTGATGGTCAAGATATTGCCGGAAATTAGTTATTCCGATCCCGAGATCCCTGGCTACGCACCAATTCTTCGTTTAGGGTTTCTTGGCGCGCCTGTCTTGAATAACACGCTAGTCCTGATCTAACCACAGTGGCACCCCAGACATCCTGATCACCACCGCCTTTTTGCTAATTACTGTTCCCCCCTAGCAAAGGTTCAGCTGCTCTTTACATCTCTGTGCATTGTCTTCTCTGGACTCTTGCTGGCTACTTGTGGTAACTGAGGCTAGCTGCAGTTGGGCAGGCTCTCTTGCCAGTCAAGAGACACAGGGGGCACGTCTCTAGAAGAACACCACTTGTGCCTTCCCAGTGGCTGGCTACTGGGTGAGCAGTGGCCATGGACCACTCACAGGATGTTAATCGCCTCCGGCTTAACTTCCAGTTCACACAGCAGCAGCAGCCGCAGCAGCAACCCAATGACTCCTCTAACACCCGTGTCTACCCCACTACCCCCTCAACTTTCCCCCAGCCTATCTACGGCACCCAACAGCAAGACTTCGGTATGCTCTCGCCCACAGCCAGCCAGCAGCAAGGATACTTTGGTAACAGCACCTACCAGAGCCAGCAGCAGTTCACACCACAGTACCAATACCAGCAGCAATACCAGCAGGCACAGCAGCAGCAGCAGCAACAGCAGCAGCAGCAGCAGAGCCTCCAGTCTCCTCAACCATCGTATCAGACCAATTCAAGAGGCTACCAGGCCAACGACGGCACGAATGCCATGGTCCAGCAGTTTGCCAACCAGGACCTCAGCGCAGGTGTAAGAGCAGCGCAGTCGGCCCGCACACCGTCGCCTGCCCATACGAGACCACGAACCGCAGGCGAGGCACGTCACAACCAGTACCAGGCCCACCTCGCCCCTAACTTGCCTCGAGGATCTCCCAAGCCAGAAGAGGAGGAAGTTCAGAACCCGCGAAAGTACTCGGACAATGTCATCCGCCGCGGCACCGCTGCCAAGCAGTTGGTCAACAGCGTCTTCCAGGAGAACATTGAACGTGCCAGAGATCGAAATAGCCGAGCCAAAGAACTGGATGCCACAGTGAGGGATCCTAATGTGCCCGAGGCGGAAAAGATTCGACAACGCAACATCCTCGCTCAGAAAGAAGCCCGCTTTCTTCGCTTCCTGCGAACTCGAGAGGTGCCACAGAACTTCACCACCATCAAGGTGATTGGCAAGGGAGCGTTTGGCGAGGTCAAGCTGGTGCAGCGAAAGTCGGATGGCAATATCTACGCGTTGAAGTCGCTCATCAAGTCAGAAATGTTCAAGAAGGACCAGTTGGCCCATGTGCGTGCCGAGCGTGATATCCTGGCCGATTCCAAGGACAACCCATGGCTCGTCAAACTGCATGCCTCGTTCCAAGACTCTGCCTTTCTCTACATGCTGATGGAGTTCTTGCCTGGTGGAGATCTCATGACGATGCTGATCAAGTACGAGATCTTCTCTGAAGACATCACCCGCTTCTACATGGCTGAGATCGTTATGGCTATCGAGGCCGTTCACAAGCTCGGCTTCCTCCATCGGTCAGTGTGCTCTCCCCTTCTCACTCGGCGTCAGCTAACCGGATTCTAGTGACATCAAGCCCGACAACATTCTGCTCGACAAAGGCGGTCACATCAAGCTAACCGACTTTGGTCTCTCAACCGGCGGCCGCAAGCAGCACGAGAATTCATACTACCAAGCTCTGATGAGGGCAGGTGGTGCAGACCGTGCCGGCAATCGCAACTCGATGGCCTTGAATGAGCAGATCAACCTGACGGTGGGCAACCGTGGGCTGGTCAATACATGGCGAAAGTCCCGCCGCCAGATGGCCTACTCGACCGTTGGCACACCTGATTACATTGCGCCAGAGATCTTCCTCGGCCAGGGATACACTTATCTGTGCGATTGGTGGTCAGTCGGAGCTATTATGTTCGAGTGCCTTGTTGGCTGGCCGCCCTTCTGCGCCGAGGATACCCATGACACGTACCGCAAGATTGTCAACTGGAGAGAGTCGCTCTACTTTCCCGAGGATCTGGTTCTGGGCCGCGAAGCCGAGGACATGATTCGAAGGTAGGTTCCAAACCCTTGCTCCTCCTATCCAATGCTAATGGCCACAGCTTCCTCTGCGATGCAAACGATCGTCTGGGCAAGGAGGGTGGTGCACATGATGGTGCATCCTCTATCAAGAAGCACCCATTCTTCCGAGGCGTGGTCTGGGATCAGCTGAGGAAGATCCGTGCGCCGTTTGAGCCCAGACTGTCGTCCAATATCGACGTGTCCTACTTTCCCATTGATGAAATCCCACAGGAAGACAACAGCGCGCTGCATCGGGCACATGCCAGAGCTGTGGCGCCAGAGCAAGATGCGGAATTGAGCTTGCCATTCATTGGCTACACATACAAGGCCTTTAATGCTTTCCAGAACTCATGATGTTACGATGCAAATGGCATGACGACTACGAGCGGCCCTGCAAGCACGAGGGCAGGTCAGTTTAGGGCGTGGCCAGTACTCGCGCACACGGACGGTAAATGGTCTGAATCGAGCGAAGAGCACTTAGCGGCATGGTATTTTCGAGCCTCACAGGAGAGTTGACGTTGCTAATCAAGTTGTCAGCAGCCACAGGGCGATGGCAAAGATGTTGGCACTTGGTTGGCATGGACTAGATGGACCAGTGCGGCAGCCGGGCTGCTGCATCTGTCAAGGAGGACAAAGCTTTCCCTACGAGTCGGACTTGAGCGATAGCGCAGCTAGGAAGTCACCTGTTGAGCCTGCCCATGTTGCTCGTCGCAGTTCATGTAACCCAGACGCAGGTTTTCTCCATCATCGTGATCGTCCTTGTTTGTGGTTGTTGTGAGGCCAACCTTGCTCCTCGACCTTGGTAAGAGCAGGGGCGAAGATGAAACCGGTCAACCCAGTTTCTTATCCTTTCTCTTATCATACGCCTTGACATTTGTAAACGGCCACCCGGATGTCCGCTTGTCGGCGCCCGTCCGCTTGGACAACCGACTGGGCGATGATCCAAAGACCAATATCCAGACCCCCAAGGTCGCACACACCGCGTACCCAATTGCGCCTAGGATATCTAGACCCAAATATGATTAGCAATTGCGAAGCTAGGATAGGTGTGAACATACAACCAGCCGTATTTGCCTGATAATCCGCCCCTCCTCCTCCTCCAGCAGCAGGCACAGACGGAATCACCGAGACAATATTCAGATAGCGCGAGTATATGACGATGAAAGACAAGACATGAAACAGCGTCAATATGTGTGTGATCGCGCTGCTGTTGGCCCCACTACTACTACCACTGCCACCACCACTGCCGTTGCTGTTGTAGTAGTCGTCCGACGATGGCGGGAAATAGGCAAAGTACAAAGACACAATGGTCAGCGAGAATAGGGCGACGGCGAGGAGTTGCGCTAGGTATGTTTCGGTGCTGTTGATGTTGATGATGGATGAGGATGATGTTGTTGAGAGGAGGTCGAGGATAAGGCGGGGGAAGAGGAAGAGCGTGAGGGATTGGAGCGAGAGCCAGATTGCGGTCGTGCTTGTGTAGATTGTTACCACGTCCATCTCTTGTTTTTTTCTTTCTACTTATATGAAAAAAAAAAAAGGGGGGGGGGGGGGGGGGTTTGTGCTGATTGATGATTGATTCTGGTGCCTGGAATCTTGGATCTTGGATTTTGGATGGAATGGGGTTGGTCATGGGCGGATGACGTCATTGGTGGTTGAATGGGAAAGGACGACTTTCTTATCGCATTGCTGCTAACTTAAGCTGGTGAAATCTTCCTTCTATTTTCTCTCTCTCTCTCTCTCTCTCTCTCTCTCTCTTCAAGGTTAAAGAAAAGGAAAACAACAGACCGTGCACTTGACAATGAGTCAGTGTGTCACTCTGCTCGAAGAGGCGAACTTGTAAACTTGTAGCAGGCAGATGGGCTGGTTTGGACATGCATGCACTGCTCGTTGGAAGCTGATCAACAGGAGGAGGAGTGTCGACTTCTGGTCTGAAAATGCATAGTGTAGACACCTGGACTGCTGTGAGCAGAAACTCGGCAGACTGCTCCAGATCGACAGAGCAACCTTACCCTAATAGGTTGGTCGCGTGATCTAGGCTCGCTCTGCATCCAATCATACCTGGTGGACTGACTGCTGATGTTTGCTGAAACACTAATTATGTAAGTTATCCCCCACTCTTGAATGAATCACCATTTGTAGCTCAGGATTACGGTGGTAGTATATGAGATAAAGAGCACGGGAATGAGTCTTGTCCAGTTCAGCAAACATGATGAATTAATTCAGAATATCATATCCCTCCTTTTCTTCTCATTTTCTCATGCCCGATACTCCTCCAACCACAAACACACACTCTTAACACAATGAACGCAATCAACGGATTGAAAGGCTCTGCAGGTAATTTTTCTTTGTTTTCACTTCTGTTGACATCAACATATTGATTCCAATCTGACGTCTGTCTCTCTGCAGCGCTCGTAGCGGGCACAGCCGCCGCAGTCGGCACGAACAACATTCTCCCAGCCGTCGGTTTCTGCGCTGCCGGAGTCAAGGCAGGTTCGCTCGCAGCCGGGATCCAATCGGTTGTGTATGGCGCCGCAGTCCCCGCGGGAAGTCTGTTCTCTACATTGCAAAGCGTGGGAGCCACGGGGGCTTTGGCTGGGACCCTTGGTGCGGTGGCCCTGCCTGTTGGGGCTGCCGTTGCGGGCGGCGCATATCTGGCCATGCGCACGTTGGGGGGATAGAAGAATAATATTCAATGTCTTATAATATGGTGATGATGAAGAGAAAGATGGTTCATGTGGAATTACACATTAATCCCTACCCTGCCAGATGCCGTGCCAGCCAGTAAACGCCAACAATGCTTTTGTCCATGTCAAGACTTCCCGCTTTGCTTTCCAGGAGCAGTTGGAGGGAACATTTCTGCGGAGAGTGCTCGTTATGCCGCAGCACCAAGATCCCGCGGCTCATCATATACCACTCTCCACTCTGTTGTCTTTCGAATTATAGCCTGTCTTGAACTGCTGGCACTTTGACTAGTCTCGAGGGACTCCCTTGTGCTCTGTGGAGTTTGATGATCGTCTCCAAGGTGAGTCGTGCCTTGTGACACAAGGCTGGTGCGATTCTGGGGTGTCAGGCCATTCGATTTTATGGACTGGGTCGCCGCACGATCACGATTTTGACTGGAGAGGTACTTCATGGCAAAGCCTGATCCCTTCCGCCCGCTCTGGCCGTGGCTGTGGCTCTGGCTGCGGCTTCCCGCATATGTCGCAACATTTGTGGTGGCTCCGAGACCGGTATCGAATGCGCGGAGGAATGCTCCTAGGCAGGGCAATGTCGCCGACCAAAGGGAGTAATGGAGTGCGACTTGAGTCACAACAACAAGATTAACCCCGTCGAGAGATGAGGCCCGCGTTCGGGGGAGCGAGTGTTGGAGGTTGTGCAGGTAGACAAGCCGAAATGAGAGGGGAATAATAAGGAGGAGTCGGAACGCTAGCGAGAAGACCACGGCAATCTTTCGTGAGACGGCCATGTGCAGACTGACAACTAGAAAGATCATGAGACCCTGACACGAGATCTCAAGGAGTATTCCGAGGGCCTCGATGGTGGTCCACGTCGCGAACTGGGTTGGTCGTTAGCTGGTCAGATAAATGCGAAAGGTGTGGCACATCTCACCGAGTTTGCGCACTTGACTGCGGCAGCGGTGGCCCATGGAACAGGTAGGCCGCACACAAAGGCCACGGCCAGGGCAGAACCCACGCCCCATGCGATAGTCAAAGCCAGGGTAATATGCATCACCATACGCTGGCTCTTGTGTCGTGTGATCCGTGCTATCAACAGGGGAACTGTCGTCCTCGACGCACACATCCCCAACACGTACAGAATCGATGCTGCGTACAGGTACTGTTCATCGGATTAGCTGTTGTATAGGTCACCCGTAGGCAAGGAGATGGGAGGCAAGGAGGGCAGAAGCAAGGAGAGCACACCTTTTCGGCCTGGTCCAAGGGAACAATGGCCTTGCCAAATCCATGTCCTACTGCCTCGAGGGTAACGGCTCCTTGGACAATGCTGATGATCTGAATGGACAGAGAACTGGTCAATACTTGGAGAAAGAGTGAGGTGGAAATCGACACACCGTCGCGGCTAAAGCAACTGTGTCGTCAAGGCCAATGGACGATTGCACGGTGAACTTCCAGAAGAATCGGGCGGATGTCACTACGGCCGACCACAGCATACAAGTAATAACGACAATGACAACGACGGCGCGATGGTCGTCTGGAGTCACAACCATGCGGGGACCTTGGTCGTCAGCCGAAGACATTGTCATTGTTGGACACGTAGAATCCGAGTCGCTGAGAAGTCCTCATTTTCGACCTGGACACTGCCACACTTTTGACCACAGGTATTGCATGGGTTCATTTGTGGCAACGGGATGGGCAGCTTGCAAACACCCTGCTTGTTGGAGGCGTCCGGGAAACTGGTCCTTGGTGGGGCCGCACCGGGACTAGCGGCCTCGGCTACTCTAACGGTAGCTGCCGCCACTAGGCCTAATGTGGAATATCACAGCGATTCATTTGAGCTGGATGAGTCTGGAGTTTCAAAAAACGGACTAGTGGCGGTACCTTAAGTTAGCGTAGCCGAGGGGGTGGCGAAAAGTTCCAACAGATCTGACCACACGGGCTGCATTAGCTTCTCGTCCAACCCCTACCAGAGCTGGTTCTTGTGCGTCTGAAAGATCTATTGGCCGTCAAGGGCTTCGGATTGGAAGAGATGATCAATAATAATGACTATTGACTTGTATTTCCCCCAGCAGCTCTTAGCGTGCGTAACGACACCCATGCAGCCAGCCAGAACAAAGCTTCTCTCCGACTGAAAAAAAAAGCTCAGCCATGAGTTTAAGAAGGGAGGACCATCTGTTAGTTGAGAACCTCCTCTCTCTCGACCAATTTCAACTTCAGCGGAGATGGCCGAGATGGCGCGCCCAAGCAAAGAGACCAACCAGGTATCTGTCAACCAAGCCAGCGATGATGGCGATGGCGTTATTGTCCCAGCCTCTGAATGGGTAGAGCTTGACGAGGACGTGAGAGCCGGCTTTACTACGAATGACCAAAGAGACATGCAGCGCATGGGCAAAAAGCAGCAGTTCAGAGTTTGTCAGACACCACTGCCTATGCCTGTCATATTCTGACAACACGCAGAGGAACTTCAGGATCCTGACCGCAATTGGATTCACGAGTTGTGTGATGGGTACTTGGGAGATTCTACTCACGTCTGTCTACAGTCTACCTATCCTACCACTAACTTTCTGCTAACATTCTCAATGACAGATCCAACACTCTGGCTCTTATAGCTGGTGGCATGCCAGGCCTCTTCTGGTCCATGACTTGGTCATATATCGGTCAATTTTTTGTCGTTTGTTCTCTGGCGGAAATGGCCGCCATGTACGTTCTCCCAGGCGAGCCCGCTTATCGCTTATGCACGCTCGGATCTGACTCGTAACAGGGCTCCTACCGCCGGCGGCCAGTATCATTGGGTTTCTGAATTCGCACCCCGGAAGTACCAGAAGCTTCTCAGCTATGTGTCAGGTAGGTGACTCGCTTCTGCTTGAGGATTCTATTTTAATTCTTCGCCAGGTTGGTTCTCCACCATCTGCTGGCAGAGTATTGTCGCAGTCGATTGTCAGATCATTGGAGGAATTATTCAAGGCCTCATCTCCCTGAACAACCCAAAGCATGAGCCTGCTCCGTGGCAAAGCACTCTTTTGATTTGGGCCTCGGCCATTGGGGTTGGTTTGTTCAATGTCTTTGGAGCAAAGCATCTCCCACTGGCCGAAGGTGTCTTTGTCTCATGTCACGTCCTTCTCCTGATCCCTGTCGTTGTCGTTCTTCTGGTCATGGCCCCAAAACAATCAGCATCCGCTGTCTTCATCAATTTCACCGACAACGGAGCGAATTGGCCTAACCTGGGATTGACCACAATGGTTGGTCAAGTCAGCGCCATGTTCACCGTGCTTGGTGAGTCTCGCTGCAAATTCACGAAATACCTGGCTGAGCTAATTGATATGTTTTTTTTTTCAGGCTCTGACTCTGTTGCCCACATGTCAGAGGAAATCGAAAATGCTGGTGTCATTGTCCCAAAGACAATGATCTGGTCGTTTTTCGTCAACATGCCCCTGACATACCTCCTTCTTCTAACCTTTCTATTTTGCATTGGCAATCTAGAAGAAGCACTCTCGTCCTCGACAGGCTATCCCTTCATTTACGCCTTTGAAAATGCAACCGGCTCGGTGCAGGCAACTACCGGCCTGACCTTTTTGGTACTGCTACTTCTGGTCTTCATCACAATCAGCTCGATGGCGTCTGCGTCGAGGCAGACATTTGCGTTTGCTCGTGACAATGGGCTTCCCTTTGCCAATTGGATGGGTCATGTGAGTCGATCTCTTCTATCGCCGACTGTTAGTGTTGGACTATCGAGCTGATTTCTTTTTTCCAATAGGTCCATGAGTCTTTGCACATCCCGGTAAACGCGGTCATCCTGGCTGTCTTATATGCCATGGCTCTGTCCTTGATCAACATCGGAAGCAGCACCGCCTTCAACGCCATTCTTTCCCTCTCGACGGTTGCCCTGATGGCCACCTACATCCTGTCCATTGCATGTATTGTTCACAGACGCTTCTCCGGTCAACCCATGCCGCCGGCTCGCTGGTCTCTTGGACGCATGGGACTGCCAATCAACATCGCTGCCCTGGTATACACAACTTGGGGCTTTTTCTGGAGCTTCTGGCCGAATTCCTACCATGTTGACGCCTCTACCTTCAACTGGGCCTGTTTGCTGTTCTTTGGATTAATGTCAATCAGCGTCCTGCTTTATTTCACACACGCCCGGAAAATCTACGAAGGACCGGTTGCCAAGGTGGAGGGAAGGAAATTCAACTAAGACAGTAGATTCTCTTTGTCCTGCGTTGGCCAGCAAATAGAATGGGTATGCATTTCAGCAACGCATGCATCCAACAAGGCTGCATGAAAAATGGATATTAATCCAACGCACGCATACAACAAGGCTGCATAAAAAATGGATATTAAACCAACGCACGCATACAACAAGGCTGCATGAAGAAAAAAATGGATATTAATCACTTACCGGAACCTGCAACACCCAAGAAGAGGGAACCTTTAGCGGTCGTCAAATTCTCCCTCATCCACGCGGGGAAAACTAAGTTAATGCATTTAGACTTTGGGCACCAGAATCGGGGGCGGGCCTTCCCTCCCGAAGAAATAAGATGAACTTATAATTCCTGCCTTTTCCCGTTGCATCTTGGCGCCGCCCACATTTCGACTTGCAGTGCATCAATATTATTATTACCATGCCAGATCAAGAACACAACCAACAACAAGAAGGCCACAGCCAACGACAGCAAGTGAAGAGCAGGCCTTACGATTGGCCTCACGATGGGACGTTTTCGCCCGACACCACGGCGTTGGTGATTATTGACATGCAAAAAGATTGTGAGAGAAGCTGACTTGAGATTTGAAACATACCAACCGCGCGGCGGCTAGTAAGTCAGTGCTAACGACAAGATTCATTGTTAATAGTCTGCTCTACCGGCGGCTATCTCGACCACCAGGGTTACGACATTTCGCCCGTGCAAGCTCTGATACCCGGCTTGCAGCAGTTGCTGGCTGCCTTTCGCAAGGCCAAGTTTAGCATCTATCATACACGAGAAGGTAAGTAATAAGCCTTGTTATATATATTTTTATATACCACCCCTGCCTGGCAGGCGAGCTTCGCCATAAATAATGTTTGGGAGCTGCTGTTGAGCCAAAAACAAAAAAAAAACAAAAACAAAGAACAAACAAACAAAAGAATGCTGCCCCTATTGTGCACAAGTCCTTGTCATTTTCATTCTTTTCTCTCGTCCTAGGCCACCGCGCAGACCTCTCAACGGTCTCACCCCGCGAATCCTTCCGCTCACGCAACAACGCGTCCGGGCTGGGCATCGGGTCGGCGGGCCCACTGGGCCGGCTGCTGATCCGCGGCGAAGCCGGGCACGACATCATCCCCGAGCTGTACCCCATCGCCGGCGAGCCCGTCATCGACAAGCCCGGCCGCGGAGCGTTCACGCACACCGAGTTCGATCTGATGCTGCGGATCCGCGGGATTACAAACCTGGTGGTGGCGGGCGTGACGACCGACTGCTGTGTGTCGAGCACGATCCGCGAGGCCAGCGATCGCGGCATCGATTGTTTGCTGGTGGAGGATGGCGCCGCCGCCAGTCGGCCCCAGTTGCATGAGGCCGCGTGTGCCTCGGTTAGGGAGGAAGGCGGCATTTTTGGCGCTACCGCCCTCTTGGCTGATGTGGTGGAGTTTGTTGAGATGTATCATCATCGTCAGCATCAGCAGCATCAGCATCGTCAGCATCAGCAGCATCAGCATCAGCAGTAGCAGTAGTATCAGCTTCAGCGTCAGCAGTCATCGTCATCGCCATCGTCATGATGGTGATGGCGATCATCAGCATTCTGCCTACTCATCTGGGGAAGGTAGGACATTTCTTTTCCTCTTTTTTTTTTTCAGCCAATCGCAAAAATGCCTAGTTGGGAAAAAGGAGAGAGAGAGAAAAGTCCTGTTTGGCCAAGACCACTATCTGGTCGTACATCCCTGGCATTTGAAAAAAAAAGACACCCCCTTCTGAGCAAAGCAAATAAATTAAATAATCTCCCAACTTGATCAAGTCAGCAAATTGCCAACTCAAATTATGTCGGTTGATTAACTAAGACTTGCTCTTTTTCCAATCACATGTAAATTCAATTAAATATACTCTTTTTTTTTCCTTCAAAAGGAAGAAAAAGGGAAAAGAAAAAAATCCAAATCCGCAGTTGGGGGTGTCAAGACGCTGCCGAAGCCCCGATCCTGCATCGAAGCGAGAGGGATGGTGGAGCCCTTCCCCCCCCAGACTTGTCAGCCCTTATCCGGGAACGGGCAGGCAGGCATATGCAGCATTCTCATCAACAGCAGCAGCAACAGCAGAAGCAGATGGACAGTGCGGGATACGCAATGCAATGTTCGTGTTTTGGCCGACCGAACCGACGGGGTATTATTAGCCAAGCTCACTATCTCCTGCAATGCATGCCGAGACTGGAGTGAGTTGTGAGTTGTGGTTGTGGGGGGGGCAGTTTTTTGGGGGGGATGTTGTGTCGCCACATGAGGGCGCATGCAGTTTTGCGGTGTGTAGTTGGCATGAGTACAGGGACGAAGCGCTCAGTGGCTGGCTGGATGGATGGATGGTTGACTGTCTGTACGCTGATCGGTGTGCATCATCCAGCACGGTGTATGCTTGTTGTTTTTCGTCTCGCCTTTCTTCGTACTCGAAGCGTGACAACATGAGCGCAGGGCCACAGGCGCAGGCGCAGGCCCGAAAAAAAAAACCAAGACTGCGACGCGCGTCGGAAGTACATCCAACTGCCTGCAGGGTTGATCTGGCCAACCGAGGTGCATGTAGATACACGTATGCGTGTGTGCCCCGGCTGGCTTCCCCGCGACTGACTACCCCATGGTATCATTCTCAGATGAAAAAAAATCATCATCAACCTCTAAAAGCCGAGAACATACGTATACACTGTCCACAACCAGGCAGATCCTTCTTGGTATTGATAACCATCATCAAGCACTGATTCGATGGTCAGGTACGCGTCGATCACTTTTTTTCCCTTCTAAACGCACAAGCTCAGAGCCACTGCAAGGGCGGATGCGTTAGTATGTTCTTCGTCTGTGCTGTGATCTGAAATACTGAGAATCGGCGCTCGGAGTATTAGTGTTTGTGCAAAAGGTCAACTCTTGATCGCTACCACGCGCGGCCCAACTGGAGACTGTTGACCAAATTGAGAGCGTGTGCCGAATAAAGAGGACTTTTCATGGATGGTGTGAAGACTATACTGTGATGCACGGATGCCCTGGTGCAGATCTGGTATATACTTCCAACATTCAAAGACGGTAGAGCCGAGTGATTGGCCAGCCGCCAGCCGCGACTGCAGTCTCGTCTCAGTAGTAAATGTTCTTCCGTATGACTGAGCTAGGCTCATCTCGGGATTCTCTTGTCCATGTCTAGAAGCACTGATTTGCCTGCTTCCGTCGTATGTGTCCCCAAATCCACGGCTGTGGCGGGAAGAGAATCGACATCGGCGCAGGCACCAAAAGTTAGAGGGATATCTGTTACCTGCATTCAGTCGGAAAACTCAATCCACATCAAGTTGCCCATGGATACTGAGAGTCTGATACGTGCTCACCCTTTCTGTCACCAATGATGGTGCAATCAAAACACAACATCTGGGTAAGATTTGGAGGGCATACTGTCACTCTCTCTTACAATATTGCTAGATGTTCAGCATTGTCAATTGCATGGTTACACAACTCCTTGGATGCCCAGGTCATGGATGCCGCTATACCCGCGGTTGGTTGGGGCTCATTAGTACAGTAGGGACACATACCTATGAACCACGTGGGGTCTCGGGCTCTTCCGTCTTGATAGGGATTCCTCGTTATCACAAAGTTCGGGTCATGTGCTCATTGTTGGCCATGCATGTTGCAGAGTCGATTTGAAATGTGACCACAGCCGGTGGGTGGTGTGATGGATTGCCAACTGAGAGCACTACACTGATGCAAACCCCGCGTGCGCCCCTCTGCATTGACGTTGTATCTCAGTCTATAGTTTGTATGCCAACGGTGTTGATGGGGGCTGGGTTTGCCTCTCGTTCACAACGGCCGATGTAGTGACAGCTTACTCGGTTTGTGTCTGGCGTGACCATCCAGCCCTGTATTATGTCCCATCAACAAACACTGGCCCATCAAGGTCAGGCAGTCTGGCACACGATGAAGCGTCTTTTAACCTGGCCTGCCACAATCAACATACCAAACTGTCAGGGGGTGCCAACGACGTCAGGAAGCCAATATGAATGCTTGGACGAGTCTGTTGTCAGGTTGTCATAAACTGACAACATTGCCTTACCGTACCAGCCACGCTCATTGTCAACGCCCTGGCATGTAGAGGCCGCTGGGTGTGGCAGGAAGGTTGCCAGTAGCAAGATGTGTCGACTTGCTCGCTGCCGCCGACCGCGTTGTTGTCAGAAAATTGGCAGAGTGCTGATTAGGCTTAGCGCGGGGCTCGTGGGGTGCGACTTCTCATTTGACAATTTTCCTGGGACGGGAGTGGCGGGGCTGAAGGGCTGACATTGCAATCTCCTGTGCCTTGGCTGACAGTGCGGACATCCTCCGTAGGGGCGGGGAGGTCGATGTCACAACCAGGCCTGATGGTGGGCCGCAGTTGACAAAGCTTTGCTAAGGCCCTGATTACTGATTTCAGGACTCGCCGCAATCAAGCAATCACACGAGGGCTGTGTGTCAACAAGAAATTTCGCTCGGCCCAGAGGATGGCGCGGGTCTGATTAGCCGGCCGGTGAGTGCGTTTCATGCTTTTGCACATACCAGGACCATCCCAGGGTCCGGACCACGCGGCACTGCAAAGCAATGTCCGCGTCGATGATTCATGCTTGGTGACATGGGCATTGCATTCTCATCGGGATGCACTGTGGAGGTTGAACCTGGTCAGGGCTGGGCGGCAGGCGCGACCCCTGACTAGTGTGAATACGTAGGTGCCACTCTCGCCTTCTGCACAAGCTAAAACTTGGCAGCGCTATGCCCGATCTGGGCCCAGATCTGTTTCGGATCGTTGCACTAGGCCCAACTAGGGGGGCAGGTGCGGCTAGCGCGCGCGTCACGTCAACTCTTGGTGAAGAAATAGGAGTCCTTGTTGATCGGCGACGTGTGGAGGGGGCTGCGCAGTCGGGCCTCGCTGGGCGTAGTGACAGTCACACGTGTTGCGTTTCAGAATCTCGCTTGGACACCCACTCAAGGTGCCACTGCAATTCCTGGGTACTGTGTGCCTTGCAGGAAAGTTTGTTTGGTCCCATCCCGTACCTGCCGATTCCTGGTACTCCTGATCCGGCCGCACGGTCACCCTGACCCACCCTGGCAGACTCTCTCATTTCCAATCGAATATATCTCTCCGCCGTCTTCCCACACCTCTCGACTTACCTCCTCTTCCAACGCTCGCTGGGCCTGCTGTCATCCACCACAAAGTCTGGGACTTTGTCATTCTTTACGCAAACAAACTACCCACTCTCCTTCAGTCTCAGAACTGTTTGCATACATTCCTTCAGCATCAAGCCCAAGTTCGCTCCTTTTTGACCTTCCAGAACCCCCAACCAAAGAAGAAACAAGTCAACCAGACACCAGAAGGCCAAAATGTTCACTCTCAACCAGTTGACCCTCCTTGCCCTTGCTGGCACTACCCTCGCCGCACCTGCTCTTCACCACCGCGAGGCATGGGGTGGTGGTTGGGGCCACGGCGGATGGCATGGCCATGGCGGTGACTCGGACGCCAATCCCACGTCGACAGTGTGGGAGTACGCCACCGAAGTCGTCACTGTGGTCGGCAACGCTCCTCAGGCTACCTCGGAGCCAGAGGCGACTGGATGGCACTGGTCGTGGTCATATGGAGATGCACCTGCGACGACGGTGACAACCACTGAGGCTCCTGCCACCACGACTGAGGCGCCAGTCGTCACAGTCACCAGCACCCCCGAGCCCACGACAGAAGCCGCGGTGACGTCAACAACACCAACTACACAATGGACTGTGTGGACAACCTCAACGACGGCCGCCCCTGCGGCAACGACGACCGCAAGCTCAGGCACCGGCTACCTGGCAATCGCCAACAAGTGGCGTGTTGCTGGTGGTCTTCCTGCCTTCTCTGAGAGCAATACCCTGCTGGCCAACGCCCTCAAGACTGCGCAGGACAGCAATGGGCAGCTCGTCCATGAGTTGAACTCTGGAACTTTTGCACAGGTGCTTGCTCCTGGCAATGCCGACAACTTCGAGTCTGTGTACGTCGGAGGCTGGCTTTGTGAGCTTCCCGCCCTCGCAGGTCTCAATGGCATCTGCGCGTCTGCGACCTCGGGCTGGGACCACTCGAATGGAGAGACTGGCCACGCTGAGATCCTGTCGTCGACTTCGTACTCGAAGATTGGTTGCGCGCTGGCCGACGGCATCTGGGCTTGTGACCTGGCTTAAGACGACCCGATTCTCATTTACCGCTGACGAAGACAACCCCAGGATGATGACGATGGCACAACTTCCGGTTTTGAGTGCCAACATGGATTGAGTGGAGAATTTGTGATATGCAGGATCCGTCGCATTTCAAGCCACCTATATTGCTTCTCCCAGCTGGGTGAACGGGGTTGTTTTTTGGATACAACGACACTTTTGTCACTTCTCTCGCTTAGGAATTGGACGACCTTTTTTTGGACAAAAACATCTTGAACACCTTCGATTCTATTCTTCATGTTTCACTTGTCATGTAGATTAGTGTAACATTCTTTTTGATTGAGCGAATGGCCCTTTTTCTCGTGCTGTGTGTGACATTCTTTGACTGAGTGAGTGGCCCTCTTGTGCTGTGTAGTGATGTTGTCTCCAATGCTACCATGGCCTGGCCCTCGGTTCATCAGCAAGATTGCGCCGGAGAAATACCGTTCATCAGCAATATTGCGCCGGAGAAATACAGTGACACCAGTCAATAATAGTCCATCGACCGATGCAGGGGCTTATGCTTTGGCCCCTCTGCCCAGAAGACAATAACCCTGTTATGCTCGGCTGATAAATTAGAAGAAACGTAATGAGAATTGGGGGACGTCCAACGCTCCGACCGGAGCACAGCGCATTCAGTCGGCGGGTTAATTTTATACTCTGGACAATAATGGAGAGAGAGAAAGGGAGACGGGAAATCGGAGGGTCTGTCGGTCAGTTGAAATTGCTGATAAAGCAAAAGAAGCGTTTGCTGACTCTGGACTGTCCAATGGGGTGGAGGAGGGATGGATGGTGTATGTAGACGGATGGATGACAAGATCGAGATGAATCGGCTTCGAGCTCTTGCGTGGCATATAACACCGGCAGAGGCATCAACAGCGACAGCGACAGCAACACCTGCGCGGCGCTCCTCCTCTGGCAACAGCAAAAAGATGGTCGACGCAACAATCCACCCGTTGTCCGGGCTGTGGAAGCCCAACACGGTGCTGAAGGGGCTGTTCTACGGGCCGGGGGTGGTGCGACAGCACCTGATCTCGACGCTGCCGTCGCCGACGTCGTCCAAGGCCTTCATCGTGACGGGGTCGTCGCTGGCGACCAAGACGCCCCTTGTCCAGCAGGTCGAGGCGCTGCTGGGCGGGCAGCGGCATGCGGGCACCTTCTCGAGCATTGGCGAGCACGCGCCCGTCGCGCAGCTGGACCAGGCGACGGCGCTGGTGCAGGCGGACCCGTCGATCGACACCATCATCGCCATCGGCGGCGGCTCGCCCATCGACTCGGCCAAGGTGATCTCCTTCCGCGTGCACGAGAAGACGGGCAAGTTCCTGCACCACGTCGTCATCCCCACCACGCTGTCGGCCGCCGAGTGCACGTCCGGCGCCGGGTATACGCGCGCCGACGGCGTCAAGACGGGCATTGGCGCCCACGAGGGCGTCCTGGCCTCGTATATCTTGTACGATGCCGACTTTGCCCGCTACACCCCGCCCGAGCTGTTCGCCAGCACCGGCATCCGCGCCCTCGACCACGCCGTCGAGCTGCAGTACCATCCGACCGCGTCGCTGGTCGCGCGCCGGAATGGCCTGTTGGCCATCCAGGATCTGTTTGAGCTGCTGCCGCGCTACCGGGCCGAGCATGCCAAGGGTGGTGGTGGTGGTGGTGGTGGTGGTGGTGGTGCTGCTGCTGCTGCTGGTGCAGTCGACGACGACACCTTCACCCGTCTCTTTCTCGCCGCCTACGCCTCCCTCGGCTTTCTCGGGCTCAACACCCGCGGCGGGCTGGGGCTGTCGCATACGCTCGGCTACGCGCTGGGCTCGCCGTACGGCATCCCCCACGGCCGCACCTCGTGTCTGACGCTGGGCAATGTGGTCAAGCTCAAGGCGGCCGCGAGCAAGGACGACGCGGCCAGCATTGCGCGGATCCTGCCCTTCATTGGTGAGACGCCCAGTGGCGATGTTGTCGCTGATGCCACGCGTGTTGGCGACCGCATCAACAAGCTCGTCGCAGATTTGGGCTTCCAGTCCACGTTGACGGCCAGAGGCGTGGCCAAGGACCAGGTCGATATCATTGTGGCCCGGGCCACCGGCGGCCTCAAGGCCAGTGATGACCTGACGGAGGAGCAGAAGAAGCTGCACGCGGCAGTCAAGCAGTTGGTCGAGAATCTATACTAACCAACCCACTCCACGCGAAACAATAGGTGAGACGGCTCTCGTTTTAGATGAACCTCTAGTGTTTTGCAATACCTAGACAATGAGGCAGGAAGACAGGAACAGATTGGATACAGAGGCTGTGGCAGTGCCCTCCTCTTTGATTATCTTATCCAGCCTTGGCCTCGGCCGCCTCGTCCAAGACCTTGAACAGACGCTCCATTCCCAGGGCCAACTCGTGCCTGGGAGTCGCAAACGTGATTCTGTACCAGCCGTGCTTCTCGCCGCCGAAGCTCCCCCCAGCGGCAATCCACACTCCCGCCCTCGCCATCCTCCAATTCAGCTCAACCTCTGCCTCATAGCTGTCTTCACTCAGGTAGGGTCTGAGATCAATCCAGAGGAAACAGGTCGTGCTGGCCGGGCTATAGAAAATACCTCTCTGGCGGAGCAGCCCCGTCACATACTCGTACGCATCAGTCATCCGTCGAGCCAGGTCAGGAAAGTAAGTCTTTTGAAACTCAGTGTCGGTCAGAAGTTGCATCCAGATCTGCTCCGCCAACTGGCTAGCCCGCGTGAAGCTGGATACGCTCTTGAAGGCCTTGTATACGTCTCGGTTGAAGGGAGTGACGAGGCAGCCGACGCGGATCCCATTTGCGCAGAAATCTTTGCTCATCCCGTAGATGACGTGAACTAGACCTGGGTTGCACAGCGAAGCAATGTCAAGAGACAGAACGCTGGTGAACTCCTCGCCCTCGGGGAAGTCAGTGGAAGGGAAGAAGGACTTGACATAAACTTCATCCGAGATCAGGTGTACATTATACTTGTTGCACAGACGAAGCATCGCCTCGAGGAATTCGCGCGGGTACGGCCGGCCCAGAGGATTGTGCGGGTTCGCTATGAGAATGGCGCGGATCGGTGTTTCGTCAGAGGGCGAAGACAGGTGTGCTTCGTAGCAAGAGATCGCGGCTGGTGACAAGGGGTCGATATCGCCAAACGATACGAGCACCATCTTCAGCTTGGCTCGAGCCTCAACGTCGGGGAAAAAACCGGTGTACAGCGGACGTCCGATGAGGAGGCCGTCGCCTGGATCGCCGAGCACGAAGCAGAGATCGTCCACTGCGCTGCCTGCACCGTTGCAGATGCAGATATGGCTCGACAACACGGGCGTGTGCGGCTTGAAATGCTCGTTGACAAATCGGGACACGGCCTCGCGGAGAGGATTCGAGCCCTGCGACCCATGGCCGTAGGTCAGATGCCATGGCGTGATACGCAGCTGGTTGTTGATATAAGCCGTGATTTCGTCTCGCATCAGCCTGTTTTCTGCGATGGCCAGGGCCACTATACCGTCAGGGTTGGTGTCTGGGTCATACTGCCGTGTAAAGCAGTGGGATCGGACCTCGCCGAGCTTCGAGTAGGACTTGAGATTGGCGGAGGCACGGGATGAGATGTGTGGAAGGGTCGCCATGGCCATGCAGTGGACCGTGGCGGGTAGGCTGCCTGTGGTGCCCGCTACAAACGCGAGTTGTGACAGAGCTGGAGAGAGGGGGAATGCATATGGCTTTACCTTCAGATTGGTCTTGGGTAGATGAACCGACAAAGACCGTGGGAGCAGCATAGAGGTCCAGCACCCATTTGGAGTATTATAGCCCGGGGGAGGGGTATCTCAGCATCTCATATCCGAGTTTACACAGCCTCCAGCGCTGGTCGATTACAGTGGCACGAGATCATTGTATTTGATAGCACTGATAGGATCTGAAGTCGCAATGCGCAGAAGATGTACGAGTACGCAGATATCCACAGCACCTTGCCAAGGCCGGAGCAAATCAGCCAAGATCACAAACCTGCCAACACGACAAACCTGCCAAGCCGCTTCATATCGATGTCAGTTGTATCGATGGGGAGACAGTGATGAACTGCTCTCTATCAGAATTATCTGCCTGTCTCTCCTGCCTCGTCGCCTTCTCATACCTGTCTCTCTCTTTATTCAACTTCTCCCCGTCCATTCTGGCCCATTCGTAACAACCAGGCTCGTGCCAAGTGCATCGATGGATGAATACGACGAGAAGCCTGCGGCACACGCAGCGGGCGATGACGCGTCTGACGACGGTGATGATGCCTCCAACGACAGGAAGGACAACTTCCAAGACCAACAGTCACCGGCAGATGATCTGGCGGACGCAAATGACAGTGACGACGAGTCGCTCCTGTCCGAAGTCGACGAGGCGCAGTTTGCTGATTTCGACCCTTCGGCCGTGCAAGTCGCGCCAGACTTTGAGTCACTGAAGGCTATCAAAGCCAAGCGGCGAGAACGGGCGCCGGGCGAGGAGAGCAAGAAGAGCAAGGGCCGCACGCGTGAAAAGGCAAAGCAAAACCGACACCGGCGAGACAGCGACGGCGGATTTGAGCTCGGCGACGAGGTCGAGGGCAAGCGAAGACGCAGGATCAAGCCAGGCGATGGTGGCGAGGGCGGCGAGCGGCGCAAGGCGGCCAAGGTGCAGATCGACGAGGCCGAGCTGACGCCTGAGGAGCGGCGCAAACTCGCCCTAGACCGGGCCATGGACGCGGCGGTCAAGAAGGGCAGTGGTGTCAAGCGGCGAGCCAAGGGCGGCGATATTGTATGCGCCATCTGATGCATAATTTTTCATTTTTCCCTTTTGACTGCTAACACTCGTCCAGGATCTCGA
Organism: Chaetothyriales sp. CBS 134920; assembly: GCA_003693665.1. Lineage (NCBI taxonomy): Eukaryota > Fungi > Ascomycota > Eurotiomycetes > Chaetothyriales > Domatiomycetaceae > Domatiomyces > Domatiomyces catenatus. The sequence goes on from QQSL01000079.1 coordinate 62,510, forward strand.
GGCAATGGCCGACCAGGAAATCGAGGACATTCGCCAGCGCATGGTCAACGCGGCCGCGGCAGACAACAACTCGGTCATGGACGGCAGGCCGGCCGCGGAGAAGCTCAAGATGCTGCCCGAGGTGGTTGCGCTGCTGAATCGCAACAACTGGACCCAGGCCATTCTGGACCCGGAAATCAACCTGCTGGAATCGGTCCGCTTCTTCCTCGAGCCGCTGCAGGACGGCAGCTTGCCAGCCTACAACATCCAGCGCGAGCTTTTCGCTGCCTTGGCCAAGCTTCCCATGACCAAGGAAGCACTGATCTCGTCTGGCATCGGCAAGGTCATTCTCTTCTACCGCAAGTCCAAGCGGCCCGAGCCCGCGATCAAGCGCCAGGCCACCAAGCTGATGGAGGAGTGGTCGCGGCCCCTACTGCAGCGGTCCGATGACTTTACCAAGAAGCAGTTCCAGCAGGCCATCTTCGACCCCGTTCGTATGTCTTCCCAGCTGGCGGCGGCGGCGGCTGCTGCTGCTGCCTCGCAACAGCCGGCCCTGCACCGCAAAGGCGCGAGCACATTGGCGCCCGGTGAGCGAGAGCGCACAAGAGTGGGATATGTGCAAGGTGCCACCAGCTACAAGATTGCTCCCCTTCCTCGCCGATAACCACAAGCACATGGCTTTTTGCTTCTTTACTGTTTTTTTTCTGTTTGTATTCCCAAGGCAGTTACACGGGGACGGCATAGCGACGGAGTCGGTCGGTGCTTACTCTTCAAACAAGGCTATGATCATAAAACAGCTTCACAACACTACCAATAACATTCGTATTGAGTCAGGCGCGAGAACAGATTGCTGATGACAAAAAAACTTGTGCAAACCGTGTGCCCCGTCCCAAATGTGCAAACAGTCCGCCGAGATAGCTAACTTGAAATTGACTGATTGATATGCCCACCCACTGGCCTCTTTTCCTTTTCTGTTTTCACTCCTGCGCAGCAGCCTCTTCCTTGGAGTGGCCATTCTTCTTCTTCTCATGCGGGTGGTGCTCCCTATACTCCTTACGGAGCTTGACATCCTCCTTGTCGCGGGCCTGGAGGCGAGCCTCCTCGGCAGCGACCATGTCCTTCCAGAGATCGCCACCGGCACGGTCATCCTTCTCACCGCCAGCACTGACACTACGCTCGACACGCTTCTCCAGGACACGCTTGTGGTCGGGGTCGGTGGGGTCGATGTACTTGACGGTCTCAAACTGGCCGCCTTCCTCCTCCTCCTTCCTGCGGTCGGCAATCTCAAAGGCAGCCGAGGCGACGAGGACGCCGAGGGTCAGGAACTGCGCATACACACGGGCCTGGACAATCTTCTGCGGGGCGGTCAGGTGCTTGTTGCGGTTGACAATGGCAAACGCGGCGCCCATGCTGGCAATCCACGAGCCAAACACAATCTTGTAGCGCTCGCGGCGCGCCCAGTCGAGCGAGCGCTCGGTAAACGTCTTGTTGCTGCGCTCGGCCGCCAGCCGGGCGTCCTCGCGCTCAAAGAACTCGCGGTTGAGCGGGTTGCGCTGCTTCTCGAACTCGCGCGAGTAGTGGTCCGCGCCGATGATGCCGACAAATGTTGCCGACGACGACGTCAGAAAGGCCTTCATCGGCAGTGTCAGTGACCGCAGCACATGCGACCGCTTCGAGCCATAGTACAGCCCGCCAACACCAACCACCAGTCCGCCTGCCAGGCCGATGAAGCCGCCCTTGAGGGTGGCGTTGTAGTGGGCCTCTTCTTCTTCTCTGGTGAGGAGCTTCATCTTGTTATTACTGTGCTTGTTCCGCTTGTTATTGTTATCCCCAGCTTCAGCTTGAGCCTCCTCCTCTTCTTCGGTTCTTCTTCTTCGTTTGCGGTTTCGTCTTCGTCTGTGTCTGTGTCTGTGTCTTCTGTGTCTGCTCTTTCACCAACCCCTCCCGGCACGTGTCCAAGCCAAGAATAACACCGCCCCAGCCAAGGACCTGCTCATGCAGCAGGAGATACACACACAAGAGGTTATGTACAACAACGAAAGGGCGAGGGTAAGCAGCTTTCTTGATGGGAAAAAGAGGTCCTCTAATAATAATACCCAGTGGTAAAGTTCAAGTACGACGCTTGTAAAAACGCTCTTAAATAATCAGAAGCTGCAGATTTTTTACCCCTACCAAGCATTGCCCCTTCCAATCGGTAAAACTGCGGCAATAATACGGCAAATACTAGCTCCACTAGCTTGCCAAGACGAACTGGGAAAACCAAAAGTACTGGCACTGTAAGGCTCTGTATGGAAAGGGGCTTGCGTGGTAGGATAATTGTGTCTTTAAACAAGGCAATCCTCCCTTTCTCTCCCTCTGCCAGAATCACGGAGACAACGAAGAAGTTCCCAGCAGTGTGGTGTGGGGAAAAAAGAGAAGAGGCTTGGCGCGCCGAGGGCATGGCCAGGGACAGTTAATAGTTAATCTCACAGTTTTGGTCTACACGTGTAGACCGCGGGGGCTAGCGCTAGCGTCCCCGAAGATCGGTATTCAGATCGACGAGTATTTCTTTTCGGAGGTTGCCGGGATCGAAAAACAGAGGTGATCGATATATACAACAAGAACACATTGATAAGCTGGTTCCAAGTTTTGTTGCGCTAACTATATACTTGTACGGAATCATTCCAGTCCAGCCAAGGAAACATCAACGTGTATCCGCCAGATCTTGTTCGACAGAATTAACTTGAGCCCCGTCCAATTCATTCGGATTCGCTTCTGATTCTCTTCTCACCGGGGAAACTACGGAAGGCGCCTGCGGGCGTAATACGAGTACCTGCACGTGTCCAATAATACCGTATTCAAGCCGCGCCGGCAAGGTCCGGTCAAATCACATCACCGCCGTTGGCCAGGTCGGGAGCAACCCGAACCACGGCCGTTGACGGCAAAATGATCTGCCTGTTTGTTTCTTGACCACCGCTGAGCGCTTTATTACTAATTCCGGGGAGAAACCAAAAACACTCGGGCTGAGGGCGGAACCGCACAGTTAATACATACTTGCCGGCTCATACCACGCTGTATCGGCCGCCAGACCGCTCGGGGGCCTCGGCGGCACTCAGCGTGCCCTCCTTGAGCAGGCGCATCAACTCTCTCATGGCTTCTTGCACCACAATCTCCGTGTCGCCCTCCACCAGAATGTACAGCTTCGGGTTCTCTCCCGGGCCGGGCTCCTTGCCCGCAGCATAGAATGAGCCCTTTGTGGTGATGGAAGTTCCCGTCGACTCAAGAATCTTAGCAACATTCGTGCGATTTGTCACAGCCCAGCGAGCCTTCTGTGGGAAGTCATTGATCTCGAGAGTGGCGTGGAAGGCGCCGGCGTCGGGGCCCTTGTTGTCAATAGGCACCCCTGAGCGCATCACACCCGCCTTGGACAGCTTTTCGTTGATGGCCCCAACCGCAGCGGCCACACGATCCATCTGGTTCTTCGGCAGCGGCCCGGGCTCCGGTCTCTGCGTCTTGTGCACCGTAATCTTGCCGTCAAGGTCAATGCCCTTGGGTACTCCCGGGATGGTGGAAGCAGGCGCATCAAACGCTTTGACACCAGAGGCAGCTTTGGCAAATATATCATCGCCCACCTTGACATCTTTTGATTCATCCTGATCCTTCTCTTGCTCGTCCCCTTCGTCGCCAGTTTTAAAAGTCTTGCGCTCGCGTGCCTTCTCTGCGTCTCGCTGCTGGTCAAGCCGGTCCAGTCCCTTGCCACCGAATCCGCCAGCCAGGCTCTTCTCTTTCCCGGCCTTGACCTTGGCCATGAAGCCGTCTGCCAATGCCTGTACAGGTTCGGGCACCATCTGTCCGCTCTGTTTGAGCGCCTTGACAATGTCGACCGCGTATCGGTCCTGCTCCGGCGTCAAAAAGGTGACAGCCGTGCCTGTATTTCCTGCCCGGCCCGTTCGGCCAGCTCGATGGACATAGTCCTCCAGGTGGTTCGGCGCGTCGTAGTTGACAACTAGTTTGAGCTGCTTCACGTCCAGGCCACGCGCGGCGACACTGGTGGCAATCAGGATGGGTACAACACCTGCCTTGAAGTCCTGAATGGTGGAATCTCGGTCGACTTGATCTTTGCCACCGTGTATGGACATACAGGGATAGCCTCGGTTCATCAGAGACTTCAACAGGCCGTCGGCAGACTCTTGCCGATCCACAAAAACCAGGGCCCGGTCGTCCTCATTCTTCTCTTCCGCATACAGGTTGCCCAGGAGCTCGAGCAGGCGAACGAACTTGTCGTCGTCAGCACGCACCTCGACGATCTGGGTAATCTCAGGAGCAACCACGCTGCGGCCGCCGACGACAATCTCGACAGGCTTGGTGAGAGTCTTGCGGGCAAGGGCTTCCATCTGTCGGGGGAAGGTGGCGGAGAACAGAACGGTCTGCTTGTCGGGGCGGATGTTGGCCAAGATCTTCATCACTTGCGGCTCAAAGCCCATGTCAAACATTCGGTCGGCCTCGTCAAGGACAACGTACGTGACACGTCGAAGGTTGGTGACGCGTCCGCTGTTGGCGGCCAATAGATCAATCATCCGCCCGGGTGTACAGACAACGATCTCTGCACCACGCTTCATGTCTGCAATCTGATCCTTAATTGGAGCGCCACCATACGCGCACACGGCACGAAGATTCAGTGCCTTGAGGAATGGTTTGCAGTCTTTGTGTATCTGAGTAGCCAGCTCACGCGTCGGGCTCAGAATCAAGCCAATGGGCCCGTCCATGGCTTCAAGCGGCCGCTGGTCCTTGATATGCCGAAACATGGGCAGCAAAAAGGCAATGGTCTTTCCAGACCCGGTCTTGGCCACCCCGATCATGTCTCTACCGGACATGATGGTAGGTATCGCCTGAGACTGGATGCTTGTTGGCGCCTCATACCCAAGCTTCTGGATGACCGTCAGCGTTTGCACGCCCAGACCGCACTGGGCCCAGTTGCGAACTGGCTTTGGTACATCGATGCCCCGAACCTTGATGTTGTCCAGCTCCATGCGGAGGCTGGCCACTTCGTCCTCAGTCAAGTCAGCCATGTCGACAGGCTCAGAGTAGAAGTTTCGTCGAAAGGGCTGGTAGTCGAGCTTGGAGTGATTGACTGTGGGGATATCTTTCTTCTTTTTCTTCATCTTAGCTTCTGCCGCGGCCATGATGCTTTCAGGGTTGTCCTCGTCCAAGTCTTCGACGTCTTGCGCATCGTCGTCACTGAAGAAGGCTTCCATTTGCGTAGTCTTAGCGCTGGTTGCTTTCTTGAAAGTTGGTTTAGAGGCTGGAACCAAGTCTTGCATAAAGGCATCTAGGGGGTCGATATCCTCTTCATTTTCTGCCTCATCCTGCATGGGCGCTTCAGCCATCACGGTATCCTGGACGGGCTCAGCCTGTTCAACCTGGCTCCGCTTTTCCGCAGCGGCGCGCGCAGCGGCCAGTGCATCTTCAGCACCATCACCATCATCCATGTCGATATCATTCACATGATCATCGTCTGCCTCTCCGTGTGCTTCGTCTTCGGCCGGGAAAGCATCGTTGCTGGGCATATCAGGCAGTTGGACCAGCTTCTTCTTTTGGCCATCATCTGCTTCGCCAAAGTCCAGTCCAGCTGAGGCCTTTTTAAGCGCGTCTCGATCGCCGCTGGTCTTGCTGCCTAGTCCAAATCCGCTTAGATTGCCGGGTTTGACCGCCTTGGCCTTGGCTCCATTGGTTGTAGGAGAGACAGGCCGCGGCAGGCCTGCCGAGACAGACCGGTTTGAGACCAGTTTGGGGGCAAGATCATCTCCCAGCACTTTAGAGCTTGTCTTTGCCGTCTGTGCCTTTTGGGCAATGGCCTTGGGGTCGAATTTGCCTGCGTATGGGGCCGGGGAGGAGATTTCAGGCGCAGCCGGCACAGCTGGCGACTGTGGTGACTCCACAGCCGGCGCATTCGCCCTCCTGTCAATCTCGTTGAGGATAGCTTTGGTGCCGCCAGCAGCTTCCAATTCTTGTTTCCTTCGGGCTTCTTCCTCCGCCCGCTTGCGCTTCCATTGCTCTAACTTGGCCAACTTGGCGGCCTTCTGCTCCTCTGCCGACGGGGCGGGCGGAGTGGACTGCTTGGGTGTCTTTGACAAAGGATCAGCTAGCGTTGGCAGAGTGGCACAAGAACGGGTACTCACCTCTCGCGACGCAGGCGCAGAGTCGCGTGCAGATGGCCTAGTCCTGCTGTCATCACGCTTGCGCTTCTTTGACTCAACCGACTCATCGCGCCGTCTGCGATCTCGACTTCTGTCCCGGCTCCGGTCTCGGCTGCGGTCTCGGCCAGCCCGGTCTCGGGAACGGCGGCGCTGTCGGGACCTGTCACGCTCTCGGCGCGTGGATCGATAGTGGTCTTCATCGCCGCGGCGGTCACTGTAGCGAGCGTGGTCTACGGAACGGTCTCGTCTTCGGTATCCATCGCGGTCCCTGCCTCGGTCACGATCCCGGTCCCGGTCACGGGCCCGGTCACGGTCTCTAGGACGGTGCTGCTGATTGTTGTCAGAGAAGAGCCCAGAGAAAGGTTTCGAACGGCTGCCTACTTCAGGACTGCGAGATCTCCTCGGCCGGTAGTCGTCATCCTTCCGGCGTTTGTCATGGCGATCTCCAAGGGCACGGCTGCGCTTGGAATGGGAACTTCCTGTAGGTGATGGTGAGCGGGTGTACTCCCTAGCCATTTTGCGGCGTAGATTGTGAGCTTTACACTGTGCCGCGCGGTGAGAGAAGGATGATGCCCAGGCGGCGGTGAGGTGGTTGCTGGTGGTTTAGTCGGGGGGCTTATGCGGCTTAGGGGACTGGGGTTATGCTGTTTTATCGAGCAATGTCTGGTCTCTTGGTGATGTAGAGGTTAGCCTAGACTGCCGCCTAGGACACCGTCCAGCTGGGAACATGCAGATGAATGCGGCGGATACCATAGCGAGCAGGCGGAAAATAAATCGAGTTTGAAACCAGCAAGACTTGGCGTGTTTGTTGCATTTGTCCTATTTCGCGTCTTATTTTGGAGCTTGAAGGTTTATGCCAAGGCCCCCACCCGACGCGCCCGCTCATTGGCTGGAGGGGCGCGGTGGCTGGGCTGTCGTACCTTTCCTACCTACCATAGGGAGTGGGCAATACTCCGTTTCATGCACTTCGACTGGCCCTTCTCCTGCGACCACTCTCCCATCCGCCGCTGTTCTACGTCCGCCGTGGCCACACGATGACAATACTCATCCCTGTTGGCCGCTCCTGGTCGGCAAAGGTGCTGCCGCGGTCGTCGCTTCTCCTCACGCGACTCCTCTCAACCAAGTCAATTGGACGCGTACCTGCGTCGCAACAAGCTCGCTCTGAATCGGCACGGCCCCAATGCTGCTCCTCCGCCCCTTCAGCCCTGTTCTTGCAGGTCAGAACCTTCGCTGATGCGGCCCCGGCCGGTCGTCCGAAAGCACACACCGGGCGCAGTGCTGCTAAGCCCAAAGCAAAGCCAAAGCAGGCCAAGTTGAAGGCCAAGCCGAAGGCCAAGTCGAAGGCCAAGTCGAAGGCCAAGTCAAAGACCAAGTCGAAAACCAAGGCCAAGCCAAAATCGAAAGCCAAGGCAAAGTCAGAGACGAAGGTGAAAGCAAAGAAGGAGCTCAGCGAGGCTGGGAAGAAGCGCAAGGAGGCGGCCAAGCGCAGCGAACTGAAGAAGCAGGCGCTGCTCGGCACCGCTCCCAAGACTGTTCCATCCACCGCCTGGACCGTCTTCTTCGTCGAGCACGGCCCCAAGAAGGGTGAGGCCCTGGACAAGTCCGGGAACAGAGTCAAGGCGACTGCACAAGAGTACAGGAGCATCTCAGATGAAGAACGCGAGGTGAGTTTGGTCCCGCTCTTGGCCCTTTGAAAGCAGGCTATCAAGACTAACGACTGGTAGCGCTTGACCCGCATTGCCGCACAGCACAAGGAGCAGAATGGGGCTGCATATAAGGAATGGGTGTTGTCCCACACGCCACTGCAGATTAAACAAGCGAATCACGCGCGTGACCTACTCAGACAAGAGGCTAGAAAGCTCGGCAAGAAGACGTCGTTCCCACGCATCAAGGACGATCGCCTGCCCAAACTGCCACAGAACCAATACTCGCTCTTCCTCCAGGACCGCTTCGAGTCAGGCGACTTGAGAGGTCTGTCCATTGCTGAGGCCGGCAGGAGGGTAGCGCAGGAGTGGAAGGACCTAAGCCCGACAGAGAAGAAGGTACGTGAAGCATTGTTGTTACTAATACTGCCCTGACACCCATCAATCCACCCAAATCAAGCTACCCCTTGCCTGGGCTAACAGTCTCTCTTCCTGTTCAGGTCTACGACGAACGTTCCGCTGTCAATCGCAGTCGCTATCAGGAGGAGTACAGAAGAGTGTATGGCATTGACCCGCCCTCAGTCAAGGCCTCCTCTGCATCGCCCTCGCCATGAGCCATATGCAGAGCTATGCCTGTACATCTTGCCACCAGTCACCCCTTTGAAGAGGATCTCTTTCAACGCCCTGCTACTGGCCGTGAGACCAAACCCTTTGCCCCAGTTTGATCTATCGACCGATTGATTGATTGATTGATACCCGTTCTTACTGTTGCGTTCTCGGTGTCAACCCGCTTCTGACAACTACCAGTCTTTGACTGGGTGGTGTGCATGTATGTATATGTATGGGACAGCGGAGAGAAGGTATCAAGGCAATGAAAGATTCTAGGCGTTTTTACTCAATCCCACCTCAAGGACTCGTCGTCATCCCTGTCTGTAAAGCGCGCCTCCTAATACCTCCCTCCGTCCGGCTTGTCGTGCAGCTGCTTGTCCACGTCAATCAACTTTACCGTGTCCAGTGCCTTCTTCAGTGCAAGTACACTATTGTTTCGAGGAAGCCTGATGATTGATTCAGTACCTTCGCGTCGAGGATGAGAGGTAGAGTGAGGGCCCGTGCGAGGCTGTCTCAATCGTGGAGGTAGATGAGGACGGGATTGTAAGTGAGAGCCTTGCTTCCATTCGCGCTGTACCCTATTCCCTGTCGTAGTATGAATAGTGGACGTAGTCGTAGGATTATCAGTAACAGCAAAAGGGACTTTTTGTGATCGCAGAGTAGAAGGCTCAGCAGGCACCGTCACGGGCTGAATGTTCTTAACCCATTCGACCGGAATGTTCCAGTACATACTGGCCAGGTCGCGGGCAGCCTGGGCAGTGGCACGCCGACGCTTCTGGTAGGTGGCAAAGATACGGGCAGCAAGGCGATGCTGCCCCCGACCCTTGGCCACACGCACCAGGTCGAGATGTATGCCGGTCAGCCTCTTGGCCGCACGCACCACTCGCTCTGGCAGTGTCTCCCAGTCGCTCAGCTTCTGCTCCTTTTTGATAATACCCCAGAGCAGTTTGCCGCGTAGTCCACGCTCGGTCTCGATCTTGCGAACCAGGGTTTCTTGCGCGGTCAATGCCTCGTCTGCAGCTCTTGACCACGAGAGAGGCTGAGTGTGCTGCTCGGGAGAGGGCAGTTGCCGCTCAATGATGCGGTCCCACACGTCTTCAAACTGGCCCAGCTTGACGTTGTACTCCAGGGCCATGCGCCGCTCGTGTATGTCGTCAAAACGCTTCATTTTCTGCCGCATCACACGCGACACATACACAGGAAAGCGGCGCTGGCCCGGCCAGCGAAGGATCGCCACCCGGCCCTGGGCTTCATTCAGGTATGGCACTGCCCGCCTGCGCTGCTTGAGCCTCGACAACGGCAGAGGCAGTGCGCTCAGTGGGACAGACTCGGGCCCTGGGTGTTGCTTCGACTTGGTACGCTCATTGCGCACATGGTTCACCTGTGCCTGTTCTCGGCTGGCTGGCGCCGTGGCCTGGAGCCGCTGCGTTTGGCGGGCGTCGCCCTCTGACTCGGCATGGCTGGCAGTGTCGGCGATGGTCCTGATCAGTTGCTCTCTGGCCGTCGTCGATCCTCGGCTGGCGTCACGGAGCACTTGTAACTGAACATTCCCACGCTTCACTGCCTGCTGGATTGCAGAGAGCGAGTGAAGTCGGCTGTCGCGTCGGAACCGGTAGCGGACGAGTTCTTGAAGGGCAGAAAGCCGGGGCGGGGTTGCTGGGCCTGCGGCGGCGCGCAAAGGAAGTCTACCGGAGTGCCGCAGCAGTGCCTTGTAGAGGGCAAGACCTTGCCGGCAGTTAGGCACGGATGTGTATAATATGGATAGGGAGGGAGAGTGACAGGAGGTCAAGGCATGGGGACATACATGCTAGTCGATGAGCATCAGACCGACGAGGAATGAACAGAACTGGCATCCGCTCATTGCCCTCCTATAGAGACCGTGTTTGAGGTACGTTCAGCTGACAGATATTCAATACTTGCTCCTCTGAACAAATACGAGGCTTTGACGAGTTGATGGGGAGACGGGCGGCACGTGACTGGCAAAATGCGCGCTCCGCCGTCGACGGTCACCGTCACCAAAACGACATAGTTACGAGGTGATCATGTCAGCCAGCCACTCCACGACTCATGTCGGTCATGCACAGGATCGTCATCGTCGCCATCACCATCACCATCAAATGCTCGCGCCGCCAGCCATGCACGTTGTCAATGCACATTCCAAGGTCCTGCTCAAGCCAAACTCCTCGCTACACGTTGACAATGCCCATGCCTCGGTGCCCTTCTTAAAATGTGCTGCCCTCGGGCGGCTGTGGCAGCTTCTTGTGCTGGGGAAGAGCCATATACCTGTCTGATGTCAGCCTCACCCGATTTCTGCACCCGATACGACCGGGAAGCCACCGACCTTCTCAGCTCAATCAGGATAGTCTCCATGGTATAGTCTCTCTTCCAGTGGGCCAGACATGGCAGCTTGGATGGGTCGACCTTGTTGTGCGTCAGTCAAGGCCTTGGCCACTCCTTCTTCACGCTGCCCGTCCGTGCCCACTTACTTTGCCCGTCTTCTGGTCAACGCAGGGGATGTTGATTCGTGAGTTGAACTGGAGCGTGGGTGGCTTGTCCGGATACTCGTCGCCACAGTGGATGTTGACGCTGTAGATCCGGTTCTCGTGTGAACTCTGCCTCCCAATTAGACTGTATGCATCCACACAAGGCTGTCATGATCCCCACGTGCGGCGGCCCGAGAATGGTGCCGTTCCAGTTGGTCATAGTAATATCATCGCCGTCGGCAAGACCGTACGAACAGGCCTCTACCCAGACAATTGTCAGCCGTGCCATGCGTCGGAGTAGACCCTTGCCAGACCCGCGGCCTACCTGCACCCAAGCCCTTCTCGCCCTTCTCTAACTCTTCCAGTAACCGAAAGCTGCGGGGCACCTTGGCGGCCATGATTGCTCAGATGGATTGGGGGGAGTCTGGACCAAGGATTGAAGAGGAGGCAAGATGTATGCTGCAAGAAAGACCTGGTGAACCTAAGTTCATTGAAATGCACTGATGGCTCAGCCTTGCCCCATGTTTCGCTGTCTGTGCCACAGCCTTGTCTCTTGGCACATAAAGAAGAGTAAAAACTGCCCTGTTGGGAGCTATCACGTGGGTTCCGAGGATGCCAAGGTTCTTGGCATCCGCACAAGTAGAATAGAGGTTACCGTTCCATCATAAGGAAGACAGAGAATACGAAAAAACACTCAACCAATCCGTAAAGGAACCATCACAGGGAATTGTATCCCACCAAGGGGAGGAATACCCACCAAGTAACCATTAACCAACGGAGCACCCGTGTCAGGAGCGATCGGAGCCACCAGCCAATAACGCTAGCAATACCGCCTGCCGCTAGCCAACTGCGAGCCAACAGTTGTGGTCGCATAGATGTTCACCACCTATAACCCACGAGACCAACCAGTTCACGATCTCTGCCCAGAGCACCCTCATCCACCCATGATCGACAGCGACATCGCCCTCTAGCTCGTGGGTTCAAGGGACTCCATAGGCTACAGCAAAGTCCTCGACATGCTCAGGCCTACGGATGCACACCTGTACAAGGAAGATCACGATGCCGTATTATATCGGGGTCTTGATCGAGGCCATACCGGAGCGCTACGTATCGTACACAAGGCCGCGGCTGAAGCTGGTCACCAAGAAGAGGATGAGGATTGAAGCCAACCAGGTGGGCGCGACGAACTGTGAGGATTGAAGCCAACCAGGTGGGCGCGACAAACTGTGAGGATTGAAGCCAACCAGGTGGGCGCGACAAACTGTGGCGAGGATGACGCGTGGCCATTTGACCTCGAGCTCAGTTGGCCTTCAGAGCAACGACCAGACCACTGGCCTTGAGCATGCCGCTCTGCTGAAGATCTCCTATATCTTCCTCGTCTTCAGGATGTGGTTGAACGCTTCCATCTAGTCCTCCCGCGAGCAAGGCCTGTAATAATAATAATCCCATCACCCTGCGCTTGGATGCTCCTCTCCATCGATTGTGGTTACTCACTCAATGTTACTATCCTACTGTTATGAAAAGGCGAGGCGATTTATTGCAAGAAATACATGTTATATAAAATGAGTTTTGACCGCTCTCATTCCATTGCCATTAGAACTCTCCCCACCATTTTTGACGGGTAGCCTCCATCTTCAGCTCCTCGGGGTATGGTTCAAGGAACTTATGAATTGAGCGCTGCCATTCTGTTCTCGCCATGCTACTAAGCCATGTAGATGTATACTCCCAATAATTTGGGTACCATCCAGACAACTCCCAGTCAACTAGACCCACAACCCGATCTCCGCGGAGCAAATCGGCATGGGTGAAAACTGGTGGTGGCCATGATTGATCCTGGGCGGCAACCATATCTTGAACATCCTGCCAATCTGGGTCATTTTCTCGGCCCTCGACCTGGGCTAGTTGGAGACCTTCTCTAAGCCAAAGATGGAAATCTTGGATTGTCTTGAATGGGCCAAGATGTGGAGAGGAGCGTGGAATTCGAGAGTCGCGTAATGATCCGCCCACACAACTCTCCACTCCTGTCTCCGGTCGAGGTTTCAGTGAGCGCATCTCTTGTACCATGTGCCTCAACTGATCGAAGACTTTCTGGCGAGATTCTTCGGATAGCTTCCCCCACGCAGCTGGTAACTCATCGCCTCGGATCCTTTCCATCACAATATAGGCGCGGTTCTTGCGGACAAAAGAGCAGTATACCTTGGGTACCGGAATAGAAGTGTTTTGTGCAATGAACTTCATGGTTGCCCCTTCGGTAAGGTGAACAAACGGACCAGTCTTGACTATCTTATTCCTTGTAATTGGAACACAGAAGCCCATCCATGTATGGAATCTGGCTGTAGTTTTTAAGGCCAGAAGGACCAACAAACGGAATAAAAGTGTTGTGGATAGCTAGATTTTCGGTGCCTCTGTGCTGAATGCTCCTCTTATCAGCGACAGATAGACATTGAATATGTTCGGATGTCATATTTCGTTAGATATGATCAAATGTTCTCTTATGGAGCAACTTCGCAGGTGATACCAATGGGAGGACCCGGGCCGTGAAGAAGTCGAATGAGCAAGCGCGGTCAGTGTATAGAGGACAGATCGCAGCAGAAGGGAAAAGCAAAAAAGACCACTTCCTTGTATGAGACCTGGTCTTGTTGGAAGCGAGGGAGAGGTTGGTCGGTTCATCTGGTGGTGGATCAAGAAGGCCAATCGTATCCGTCCACATGAAAGATCCACCGGGGCGAGCAGGACTGCCAAGGCGCCATGGATTTGGCCCCCAGTCAGTGGCAGTCACAGGTGAGTACAGGGCGGCATCACCTCTTTCCGAATCGGTGAGTTCGGGGCAAATGTTCCCCATCTTGACAGAAGGCGTCATGCCGCATGCGGGGGTGAGCGCCGCTGCCCTAGCTCACCCACTGAGGTGAGCCCAGGTGTTCGGGGTGAGCCACCCGTCTTGGCGGACCCGAGGCGCCCGGGCTAGGGTCGTCACCAGCTGGAGCGCCGCATCGTTGTGTGATTGGCGGAGCGTATCAACATCGGAACCCCGGTGGATGCGAAGGGACTCTACACCAGCCCTGGTTCATTTCGGCACATGTATGATCGTACTTGACCCGCCTGACTGGTTGTAGTTAGGATGAATGTACTTGAAGCCGCCAATCATCGTCTGGTTGCGCAGCTGATGGCTTCATACTGTTTCGCATGCTTGCGGAAGCGGCTCGACACCGATTGCGCGACAAAGGGCATGCCATGCAGGTATATCATTCTCCGCACCGTACCACTTGCGCAATTCGCCTTCAAGTGCATCCTGGTATCTATTCCAAGCATCTTCTGCTGCCTCGTCACTTCGGCCCCATCTCTCGTGTCTCCACAGGTTGGCATAGGACGTTGCCGGTGGGAGAGAAGGGTCATAGTCAAAAGTAGGAAAGGAGCGGAAGAACCTATCTAATGGGGTTTCCGGACCTAGCCCCCTCGCTGTCAAAGGATCGATTGCAGTCGTCGCAGTCAAACATCACAGCGTGTGCACGTGAGTCACAGGTGCTGCTCTAGAGCTCCCTCGCTGTCAAAGGATCGGTTACAGTCGTCGCAATCGAATGTCACAGCGTGAGCAGGTGAGTCTCACAGGTGCTTCTCCAGAGCTCCCTCGCTGTCAAAGGATCGGTTGCAGTCGTCGCAGTTGAACGTCACAGCGTGAACGGGCGAGTCTCGCAGGTGCTGATTCAAAGCCTCCTCGCTGCCAAAAGATCGATCGCAAGAAGCACAGTAGGCCATATCGATAGGATGATTTGCACCAGAGCAAAATTGCATAGCAGAACAGGTATTACAACAGAAGGCTCCGTGGTAGACACGAGTAGATACGGTAGTTCAATCTCTGAACCTGCTCGGCGGATGGTGTCCACATGTCAATCATGTCGTGTAACAACAGTACTTCGCTGACACGGGGGCCTACTTCGCAAGCTGTCGGTTGTCCATTGACATTACTCGCTCCTCCTAATCAGCTGATGCACCACATTTCTTCACTTGCATGGTCCGTCGGAGCTTGCAGGACTGGCGCCTACTCATGGATTCCCACTCGACTCCAGCGTCCAGTTGAGAACCATAAGAGGACTAGTTATTCCACCATCTTTCGAGCTCAGACTCTCATCAGAAACACCCATCAGTCCGCATCGGTCCTCGTATCTCATAGATCGAAGGTGAGGCCTCTGTAAACACTCTTTACAGGTTTCCTAATTCCTCGCCAGGATGGCGTGCGCTCAGTTAGAAGATCCAAAAAATGAGTGCGAAGTTCGCACAGGCAAACGAACAGACGGGTCAAAATACACATACAAGTTATCCGACTGCGGGTCGTCCGACTGCAAATACTCCTCCTCCTATGTCCCACCTCGACAAAATTAGGTGACGTTTGGATGGTTGGTCAATCGATTCATGAGTCGTTGGGTATCGAAGGATTTCCTCTATGAGAAGAGAGAAGCTTCTCAATCTTGGAGAGCCCATGCAAGTCGTTGTTGAATGTTGCTGTTGTACAGTCCAGTGTCCAACCCTCGGTGCCTCCTTTCAAGCCAAGCGGCTCACCTTCTCTTGTGCATGAATCAAAATCTATGATGACGAAGCTCTTTCGGTGTGACAAGACGTTGTGTGGATTCAGGTCCCCGTGTACCAGACCAAGTGAATGAAGATGCTTCATCCCTGCTTCGATACTCCTTAGACATGCTGCTGTATCAATCGTGTGAGCATTCTTGATTATTTCGTAGAGTGTGCATCCATATTTCTCAAAACAGAGACCCGTGATCAGCCCATTCTCGACTTCACATCCCAGATATCTTGCGATGTTTGGATGCGGGAATTGGGCTAGGAATTCGCAGATCTGAGCCTCCTGTAGAACAAGCTTGCTTACACTGGTTGAAGCTAAACTATCCCCATAGTGAAGCAATGAAGGTCGTTTCACAAACACGTCTGTCGGAAGAGGCTGCGGTACTGGCGTAAAGTGCTGAGGAAAACTGGGCCAGATATCTGACGTGGGAATTCGATGAAGCTCGAGGGTCGCTAAGTCGAATTCGGTAGGAGGTGCACGGCGATAACTTCTCGCGTAGAAGTACTGAGGTCCTTCACGGATTATGACTTTGATATGAGAGAATTCAAAGCAGCCATCAACCTCCTCCCAAGCTTCGCTACTCTCCAATATTTCAAGACTGTTCTCAGGCGAGCGTGAGTCCATCGATCGGAAGGTTGTTGGGAATGAATGCCTCAATATGGCATGCTACCACGGTTGGGGCTGCTAATCCCTGAATAAAGAGGTCGTCAAAGAAGATGCGGAAAGTATTTTTTGCACCTTTCCCGTCTAAGCCTAAGGAGGAATGGCGCTGGCGTTCTTGAGCGTGTGGTTTCTGGGGAAGAAGCTTGGCCGCGCCCCGCGCGGCGAGAAGATGTCGGAACTTCCCCCTTTCCGTAGCAGTCGAACTTGACCAACCGCCTGCGCTCCACAGACCCTGTTCAACTTCTTCCCACACCTTAGGAACCTCTCGACGCTGCAACAGTAGATTCATCTGCTCCGGTCGATTACCAGCCGTCCTGGCGATTTCTCTCCGCCGGCCTGGTGCTTCAGCTACGCTATGACTACGTCATTGCCCATCAATGACACTAATGACACTCCGATCCGTCGGCTACTGGTACTGGTTGCCGTCAAACTCCTCAAGCGCTGACGGCCTCGCCGAGGAAGCGTTCTAATGATTTCGCAAAATTTATGCATCAAATACGGTCCACTGGTCAGTCTGTCTGAGGCGTCGACCATGCGCTTCATCTCATACTCAACCTCAGTTCCTGTCCCAAAAATTGTCTGCGCATTCGAACACCAGGGGTGGTCATACCTGGTTATGGAACGAATCAACGGTGATATGCTAGGAACAGACTGGCTGAAGCGAAGCTCAGAATCACAGGCAAAGATTCTTGCACAAATCAAGGAGATGGTGCAGGAGATACGCAAGATAACACCAATGGAAGGCGCTGGGGTTTCTAATGTGGATGGTGGCCCTCTTTTTGATTGCCGGTTGCCAGGGAGCTCATTACACTTCGGACCGTTCGACAACATACATGATTTCCACAGCTATCTTCGCGGCAATATTACTTTCCATTCTGGCAACAGTCCCGAGATCAATCAGCTCATTGACTACCACCATGGAAATTGGCCTCTGGTCTTCACTCACAGCGACCTGAGTAGTCTCAACATTCTTGTCCGGGGTGACAAGGTCGTCGGGATTGTTGACTGGGAAACGGCCGGGTGGTATCCAGCCTATTGGGAGTATACGTCAGCTTGTCTAGTGAATCCACAGAACTCTTTCTGGAGCAGGGAGATTGACCATTTCCTGAATCCATACCCAACAGAACTCATAATGGAACAGATCCGCAGGAAATACTTTGGCGACTTCTAAAACCCTACGGGATCACCTCCTTTTTCTCAATCAGATCAAGTGTCGGGACTTTTGTCAGGTCAAAGTTGCCTTTCCCGTCAAAGCGATGTTGGTCTTTCTTCCTTTGAATGTACGCCATAGCTGCATCTCGAACTCGCTGCCAGTCAGTTACTTTCGTTCCCAATGCCTTTTTGTCGGAGTGAAGCGTTCCCAAGGCTTCCTTGCCTGGTTCGCCTTGTCTGATAGGAGTGCGGCGGAAGATCTCGACGAGTCTACCATCATCTTCAACTTTACCGATCATGATACGGACGAGGATCATGTTAGTCGGTGCCAGAGGACTTTCACGCTCTTCAAAGACCCATTCAGAGCCCCCTCCTTGCTTTGGTCTTTCTTTGGCGTGGAACCGCCAACCATGACTTCCTGGCTCTTCGTCCTTGGGCCCGAGCATGAACGACCAGTGATACCTGTATATTGAGTGGTCAGTCGCCCATGTCACTGTGCAAGTGAAACAGAACGCACGTGTCTTCCTTCCCCTGCATTGAGGACGCCCCCCCCGAGCATACAGTGCGACATACAAGCGTCCTTTCCCTGACGGCATCGTTGCTTGAATTGTAACTGGCAACATTTCCATAACGATAGACAAGCAGGATGACTACACGGTAATGCCCGAGCCGGCACGGGCCGAGCTGTAACCAGGACGTCCATATCGAAAAGGCTCCTCGACTAGAATCTACTCCAGCCCAAAAGCAGGGGCGGCCGGGCCTGGCAGCGACGCGGATCTTCTCCGCCTGGGCCCAGCTGCCCATCTCGCAAGACGCCTACCTGGCCCGCCAGAAGGAGCTGCAGGCCGCCGAGTTCACCTTTGCCCGCCGCCCTGTCTGACCCGCGTTAGAAATGCAAGGCTTCTCAAGGATGAGATCAAGCAGAAGGCGTGTGTATAATCTTAGCCCCTCTTTCTCTCCGCTGGCTAACGTTCGAAAGCCCTTCGTTCTCGATCAGCTGGGTGTTGTCGGTTCAGCGCAGAGCCAACGTTGTTGCTGGCGGGGCCGCCATCTGTCCGCCGCAGCTGCCAATTTGCCATTGCCATCATCCTTGTAGCCCTGGACTTGGTTATTCAATCTAAGGTAAATCTAGGTATAAATTGGCCGATGCCAGCGTAGCCGGAGGATTGTGGTTGGATGGGTGCAGTGTGGTGAAGATAGAGTCATACTTATTCGACCAACTCTGGCTTTTCCAGCCCGGCCCCTGATACTTACAATACTGTACCACAGCTCACCTCATGCTTCCATCTTGGAAGATCGGGGCGCCATCACTCTCGTATCCTTGGGTTATAGCTGGCCTTTTCATTGTCTCGGATTTCTTATCTGGCGTGCTTCGATTCGCTCCGACATAGTTTGTCATGCGGGCCGCTGCGTGTCGGTTGACATGCGTTATCGAACGGCGCAAACGACAGCTCCTCAAGTACTCGTCAGCTCGGACCATGACCTGGTATCTGCCCCGGTACCAGGCACGGCAAAGAACGGTTTGGCGAGATCAATGTGGCCATCGATGCTCCAAGATCGGATCCTGGAGCAACTTTCCTCCCTCCGCGCTTCGAGAGCTGCTTCTGACGCAGGTGGGTACTATGATCATTGAATATATAAAATTGTTGTGTGCCCGACTTATCTTTCATCCAAAACATCTATTGTATATAATCTCTTAACACTACAGTGAAACGTACTCTTTGCTATCGACATTTCATATTGTCACTCCACCATGCCTCCAAGAATATCAGAATGTTCCTCCACCACCACCACCTCCTCTTTCTCGGACGATGAGTCTGACTCACGAGAAAATACGCAAACTATGTCCGTGGCGACATCTGCGAGACCACAGAATTGCGTGAGTGACCGTACTATTACCATGAGAGACGACTCTAGTGGATATGACGACGAGAGCGTCAGTGACGATAACTATGACGCTACTAAGGGCGATGACGAAAACAGTGACGACGTCGTTAGTGACAAAGATGCTGGTGATGACGACCGGGAATATGCCACTGAAAAGGCAGTTAAATCTCACCGTCCCGGGCAAGACCTTAGTGATGACGATACCGAGCCTGGTGCTGCTTCTGACGGTACCAATAGTGAGGAAGAATTCCAGCAGAACAATCGCAGATTTAAGAAACACACGCTGGCCGAGAAGCTCCTTCCCTCCATAGCGGACAACATCCTGAGAGGAAGGTGGCGGAACTTTCTACGATTTCTTCCGTGACAACATCCTGAGAGGAAGGTGGCGGAACTTCCTACGATTTCTTCCGTGTGGACGTGACGAAGAAGCGGAGCAGTTGTTAAATTGGCGAGAAGGCGACCTTGAAGGCCGGCTCCGCACGTGCGAGGGCTATGAACATATACTTGCCCGCCCTCTTGAGCGATGCATTGCAGCATCGCGATGTCCGGTCGCACGATGCGGCCTGAATTATTTGTAGGTTGCCTTCCCTACTGCATAGAATACCTACTGAAATCCTCACAGTTCCATGCAACATGCCGGGAAACCCGTGCGTATGTGCCGCGAATTCGAAGCGAGAGCAAACGAGGGCGAAGACGTCACCCATTGCGATTTCTGCCTGACATGGATACGTGGGTCTCGCTGGGAACTGCACTGTAACTTGCACATTGCCACACTCGACCAGGATTGTGGACTAGTCCGATCGGACAAGCTCATCCTTCGCCCGGCTTTGTGTCCATTCTGCTTAGGAGACACTGCTCTGCGCCGTGCTCAGCGTCTTTGCTACTGGAACAGCACAAAAAAGCTTGCAGATCACATGCAGCACAAACACGTCAGACGCCTACGTTCGTGGCCCCGTTCCTGCCCTCATCCTCGCTGCAAGGCCAGAATTAATCATTTGGTCGACCTTGAACTGCATTTCCAGACGAATCATGGATTGGTCAATTGTCAGTTGCAGACAATCAGGAGTCCGTCGCTCAGACCGAAGCATGCAGTATCTCCTGAGCCGGTTAAACCGTCGAAACATCAGCGCCAAATTAACGTTACAGACGATGAGGAGGACAAGTCACGAACTAAGACAGGGGACGCACAGATCATAACTCGTCCGGGAAAGAACAGATCAAAAAGTCACCACGACCAAGGCCGCTCTGTGGCCGGAGTGGTGTTAGCCACATTTGAATCAGAGGAAGTCATCTGATAGCGACTTGGAACCACTCCCGGACATTGGGCCGAAGTCGCCATCAGAGAAGTTCTGGAAGTCTAACTCAGAGGTCAAAGCGGAGCAAGAGATGCTTTGGAAAGAACGTGGCTACCCGAAAATCAAGTGGGAAAAGATCTCAAAGCGTGTGAAAGAATTGAAAAGCTGGTTGGAGGCTTGCATCGAGGCTCAAAGCTTCCCACCCTTTCGCGAGCGCTATGCTAAGGAAATGTGGAAATCGGTGCAAAAACACAGGCCACTCCCCATCGCCAATTCCGGCGCGTACTACGGACCCCGCGGTGAAACCCTCATGTAAGACGCACCCCTGCCGCACGATAGCAAGGAGCTGACTCTGGTAGCGCAGGAATCCTCATGAGCGAACTCCGGGACGTATTGAAGGAGGTCAAGCCAGATGACGTCCTCGTGTCGCATGGCACAAACAATTTTATCCGCCATGTCCTTGTTCCGGCAACTGTTCAACGACTCGTACAAGAAGACATGGGCCAAAGCCCTCGAGAGGCATTGAAGACCATGGACGAAAGTGTAGAAATGGGCCACCTTCTCCACCCTCAGCCAACAGATGTGTAGATTGCCAATTGATTCAGAAACATTGTCATGCGATGGACCCTGGAGAAAGAGGAGTTTGTTATAATGTGTCAAAGTGGCATCCGCCAATTTCCTCTTGATTACGTGATCCAACATCACGTGACTCCCAGATTGTGACCAAATTGTTACTGCAACCAAAGCTAACCATATCTGGTTAGCCACACACTAGTCCGAACTAGGACAACAGAAAATCTCTGCTCCTCGC